>CAWUFU020000041.1:137500-150000 GCA_963921465.1 Triticum timopheevii | reverse complement strand
GCACAACTACTCTTGTCTATCAATTGATTGACGAGGGTCAGAAGACAACTAAGGGGGACAACTCAAAGGAACATATGATTTTCTGAGTTGTGGATGCATAGATTAGTATGTCGAACCAAGTTCAACATGTTTCTTCCAGATAACCCATGCAAAAAGGTAGAACTGGCAGATTCACAATTATGAATGGAGAACTCCTCAAGAGTACTCTGATTGTGATCCTTCGGTTCAGCGAGGAACTTCTGCCATAAGCGGTTCATAGTATTTGGAAGAGGGAAATACCACGGACCTCGAGGACTAATGCAAAGGTTACTAATTTCCTAAAGGAACTAGCAAACACTATCAACATGAGGTAAGTGGGGTGAATCTCGGGTTCAAAACCTAGAAGTAGATTACCTACTAACTAAATGGCATCACGGGATGCTTTCGAGAATGATGGCCAGAATCATCACACTGGGAACACATAACATGGCTAAATTACTAGGTGACTACCTAAAACACCTAGGGTCATAATAATAGTTCCAACATATACGTTAAGGCAACAGAGTACCTCAACTCACCGATTAGTGTGGTTAATCTGGCACAAAGGGACATAAAAATCAGAGAGAAAGGATTTGCAAGCGCATCAGATTGTTTAGAAACCTGGGATGACTCGGACAGCATAACGGCTGTAAATGCTCAAAAAGATTTGAGACATCCTGCAAAAATGGTGGCATAGCCACTCCGAAGCACAATATCAAGGTTTCGTGATCAACAGTTATGAACATACGGAAGTAGTAAAAATTGAACTGAGAAATGAAACTATCAATTCTATAAGTCTATGGATTAGTAACACGTCATCCTGATAGATAGATGAGAAGGCCTAGTTCTTAATCCCCGTAGAAGAGAAGAGGTTGACTCAGATCAGAAGGCCATGAGGTATAAGAAGTAAAAAGAGCCTTACGTTTCCATCCCACAATCAATTCCCTTACATAACTAAGGCATGTCTAGACTCAACTTCGACCAGTTTGGCTTGGTAATCCTACAGGCAGTCAAGCTCTGATACCAACGCTGTCAGGACCCCGACTCAATGTCACATCGATCTAGCCTGTAACACCTCATATCACTTTGCGGCCTCACGCACGGTATTCCCACGGGTGTCACCTTACCTTTGCCCGGGACCGTTTGCGCCTTTTGGCACACGTATATGATAGTGTCGCTAGCATCCATATGATAAGGAGCCTGGGCTGACATGGCTAGTCGTAAACCCAAAGTGGCACAGACTTACAGAGACAGGCATCCATGACCCAGCATCGAACGTGTCGGTCATCAGCGAGTGAGTTCATCCATGACCCACATGACCCGGGCTGTAGCACTGGGCTAGCAGGACTCCGGTGAACCGGGCTGTAGCGGGCTAACAGGACTCCGGTACTCAACGCGTGACATTTCCCCGAAGGGACAGACACAGGAACGAAGAAGGACACATGCCGGCCAGCCTAAGTGTTCCGGAGCAGTAGCAAGCTACCATGGCTCAGTGGAAACACTAGGAGACATTTCCCGGTAAGAGAGGCTACTAAAGATAAACAACTAGATAGTCAGATCCCACACATACCAAGCATTTCAATAACATACACACAATATGCTCGATATGTGCAAATACAACATGGCATCACATCATGACCCTACGACTCAAGTATTGTATTCATTAGGCTCCGAGGAGCGAGATATTACAAACAGGGGTCTCATGACCCAACATTCAGAGCATACAAATCAAACACATGCGGAAGCTAACATGTCTGAGTACAGACATCTACAAATGAAAAAGGCTTGAAAGCCTGACTATCTACTAGATCCTGCCGAGGGCACAAGATCGTAGCTGAGGTAACAAGCTAAACGTCGAAGTCCACGTGGAACTACTAGCGAGACCGAAGTCTCTCTGCAAAAACATAAAATAGGCAAACGTGAGTACAAATGTACCCAGCAAGACTTACATCAGAACTAACTACATATGCATCATTATCAATAAAGGGGATGGTGGAGTTTAACTGCAGCAAGCCAGCTTTGACTCGGTGGCTATCCTAAAACTACGACTGCAAGGAACTCTTTTGAGGTGGCGCACACGAGTCCACATATTCACCATATCAATACACCACTATGGATCCGCTCCCGTCTCCCTACGAGAACGCCATCCATGGCACTCACACTTATCTTGCGTATTTTAGAGTATCCACTTTCACTTGTCTATGAACTGTTATAGGCAACCCAGAAGTCCTTTTCCGCGGACACGGCTATTCGAATAGATGATGTTAACCCTGCAGGGGTGTACTTCTTCACACACGCTCTCACCACTTACCGCCGTTTACACGACATGTACTCGGCAACCTTCAAGCGGAAGCCCAACGAGGGTGTTGGCCACGACCTACCAAAACACTCAAGTCCCTAGTCCAGGTTTATCGCCTATTTGGGTTCCATCCATGAGGAGATCCGGCCGAAGTTTCGCTCACAGCCCCAAACGATGTGAACAGGGTTTCGTGACACCAAACGGGCGCTCGGTTTACCCGGCCACGTGCCTACCGCATCACAGCCCACCCCTACGGTCAGCGCTGCGCACGGCCTCCAGCATACTACAAACACCAGAAACTACTTGCAACTCCTGGACAGAGGACAAGGGTGATTAAGAAGCCGAGAGGGTCCATTGGTTTCGGGCCCAATGCGTGGTAGTAGCTGAATCATGGATCACAAACACAGAACTCAGTTCCTGAGGACGGCTTCAATGAGACAACCCACCATGTACTCCTACATGGCCTCTCACCGCTACCTTTACTAAATCGTGTTCACACGCTTAGCTCACACACCGTAGGACATGTTCACACGCACCTGATTCACCCCCGATGAATCAGACCTGACTCAACTCTAAGCAGTAGCAGGCATGACAAACAGGCATGTATGAGTAGGCACAACAGGGCTCAAACAACTCCTACTCATGCTAGTGGGTTTCATCTATTTACTGTGGAATGACAGGTCATGCAAAGGATAAAGGGGTTCAGCTACCGCAGCAAGTAACAGATGAATCGTTGTTGTCCTAATGCAGTAAAAGAGAGCAGGGCGAGAGAGTAGGATTGTATCGGAATGAACAAAGGGGTTTTGCTTGCCTGGCACTTCTGAAGATAACATTGAGTCTTCATCAGTGTCAACGATCACATCGTTGGAACCACGTCTATCGGGAGGGGACAACACCGGCAACAGAGAAGAAATACAATCAATGCAATGCACAATATGATGCATGCTCATGACATGGCAATATGAATGTGTTTTGGGCTAATGCACCTAGCAACAAGTTAAATGAAGTTGGTTTGAATCCAAGATTCAAATTCAAACTCCATATATGATTATTTAAATGCCCTTTATTTGTTTTGTCCAAAACAGAGGACAAACATTGTTCAAACATGCATGAAAATGGTACAGATGGATTCCTTGAATTTTTCTGATAATTTTCCATATATAAATTATTTAATTTGGAGTTACGGTTGAATTTCTATGAATTTTTGAAGTTTGAAACATTTTCTAGAATTTCCTGATTTAATTTAAAACCAGAAAATGATTAATTGCGTCAGCCTGACGTCAGTGTGACGTCAGCAGGTCAACTGGGCGCCTCCAGGTCAAACCTGACCTGTGGGACCCATACGTCAGTGTCTCAGTTAATTAACGGGGTTAATTAGTGCTTAGTTAAAAGCTAACCTTAGTTAATTAGGGCGTGGGCCCGCATGTCAGTGATTAGACTAACTAACCTAATTAAAATTAACCCTAACTAACTTGGTTAGCCGGGCGGGGCCCGCACGTCAGTGACACAGGACCTAATGCCGGTCAAACCCAGCGCTGACTGGGGTTTGACCAGGGGTGGGGCCCGCTGTCAGTGGCTGTAGGTTGTTTTGTTAGTTGGGTTAGCCCCTAATGACGGAGCCACGTCAGCTCCCGCCGGAGTTTCGCCGGCGACGACCTAAACTGCAGCGGCAACTCGCCGGACTTGAGCTGCGGGCGACGGATGAATGCGCAAAGGGCACCAGGAGGTAGCCCGTGCCCGTGCGCATCTAGGGGGACCAACGGGAGGTGCGGGGGTGGCCGGGGTTCGCCGGAGTGGAGCCCGAGGCGGCGGCCGGAGCTCGGGGGTTCGCGGGACCGGCGCTGCGGTGCACGGGAGGACGAATGGTTAAATGCTTTGGGTTCCTGAGGTTGCGGTGAGCACGCGGGTGGGCTCGGGAGCGAGCTGCAGTGGCTGTGGCCACGGCCACGCCATGGCCGGCGGCGAGGAGCAATCGGCTCTGGTGAAAAGGGCGGCTAGAGTACGGGAACGAGCACGAGGAGGAGGGGGAATGGAAGAGTAGCTCACAGGGGTTGCGTCGGTAGCCTCGGGGAGCTCGGGGAGGCACCGGAGCCGACGAATTTGACGAAGATGGCCGGCGGTCCCGAGGTTGAAGAAGACATCGAGGGCGGTGTTGCGGCACGTCCGGGGCCTCGTGGCTCGTTGAGGAGGTAGAGGGAGGACCGGCGGAGCTTCCTGGGGCGTCGGTGAGCCGTGGGGTGGCCGGTAGCCACGGTGGCTCTCGTTGGTGGCGGCGGCTCCGTTCGGGTGAGGAGAACAGAGGAGGGGGAGAGTGTTCCGGGGGGAGGATGAGGACGCGGGAGAGTGAGGAAGAGAGGCAGGGAGGTGCGTGGCGTCTCCGGGCGTCGAGGAGGAAGCAGGAGGTGGCCGAGGCCTCTCGGGCGCGCGCCACGCCTCGCCTCTGTCCTTCTGGCGAGGGAGGAAGACGACAGGGGAGGGGGTGGAGATGGGCTGGGCCGGCTGGGCCAATTGGTGGCGCCAGGTAAGTTAGGTAGGTGGCCTGGTGGCCTTCTCTCTTTTATTTCTGTTCTGTTTCTCTTTTCTATTTCTGCAATTTGTTTTTGATTTGATTTAAAATATCAAATCATTTTATAAAATCCTGGAAATAATTATGGGTGCTTTCTGAATTATTTCAGTGACCCTTAACAATTTCCAACATTTATTTGAACATTTAAATTATTTATAGTATTTAAATGCCCAAAGTCAAATACAATATGGTTTATTCAAAAATCCAAAAATGTCTTGGAAAAATATCCATCATCTCTGGATATGGTTTTCACCCTTTTCCAGTAATCATGAACATTTTTGCAAACCAATTTGGGTTCTGTGAAAATATTTTGAAGTTGAACCTATTTGCAATGCTTTGGTGCTAGGGCTTGGTCATCCCCATTTCAAATTTCATAAAATTTAAACATGATGCATGGATGCAATGCAAAGACAAGCAAGGCCTGAACTGGGGCTGTGACAACTCACCCCCACTAAACAAGAATCTCGACCCGAGATTCAAGCGTGAGGTAAGAGGAAAAGGGGGTCACAAAACTATCACAATCTCCATGATCCATTTGCACTTCATAGGAACGTTGATTCATTGCTTCAAATTGATCTTGACGTCTTTCCTTGAGAAATCCTGTCAACATGACATGGAGGGAAGAAGGAGACTCTAGAAGGGTCGATCTTCTCAAAGATCGAACAACTCACGGAATGAGACATAGGACCATCTCTCGGGTTGAGACACGAGATACACATCAAGAGGGGTGGAAAGAACGGATGACGAAGGTTCACTAGGTAGACAACAATTTCACGCTTAAGAAGGTGGTAATCGATTGTCAACGTAGCGAGGAGTTGAGTTGCCATGATACCACAACGAGGCACCTTAGGGATGGTGACTCGTAGAAATATCCCCTTAAGTGGCAAAAAGAATTACCTTTGATATAGAGATCATTGAGACTCTCTATATCAGCCTAAGGCAATTCACAGCAATCGATTGGCGGGGGTCGGTAGAATGGCATACTCGGACTTGGATGATGTGGATTACCTTGTTGAAGACAACGTAATGGATGAATTTGCTTATCACCGGAAATGGAAGAGACCCATGGTAGAATGGCACATTGGCGGTGCAGGCTGGGAACAAAATGCAAATGCTGGGAATGATTCTGGTAACTGGGGAAGAACCCAACAATAGAGAGTGAATTCACTGTTTGAGAAGGTCATAGCATTGCCGAGGGAACTGAGAGGAATCCTAGTTAGTGCCGACGATAACACGTAGCGCTTGTGCGTGCTCTCAAGAACTTGAGCATTTCCATATTCATCAAGGTTTTATCAACATCCGTGTCCGTGTCAAGGGTGCTGACACCACAACATACTACCATGATGAATAGCGATGGACGATGCAGATGCAAAGGAGGATAACACTTTCTCAGATTTCACCTTAGCGGGGCCAAGGGGACTAAATCTGGATGATCGACCGAGAGACATTTAGCACTCCGCTTCTAATGTTCTCCTTGATATACTAGCGTATCCCATTCATAAAAATGGTTTGGTACCCAGAATATCAGGTAAAAGGTCGGACTTCTGGAGCACAAAAATCCATAAGGGACAGCTAGGGAGTAAATCCTACGATGTCCTTATGGGGAGGTGGCCAACTTCTTCAATCAAGATACTACAATAATAGGTCTTCCAGCTGGGTGTGTTGGCCATGACATCCACTTTACCGGTTATCGAGAGACCAATATTATAGTTCTTGGGAGATGTTCCATCCATCATATCTGCCTGAGATTCAGATCTGGTTGGCGTCAGAGTATTCCAGACTCATCAAGTCTAGAAAGTAAAATGAAAGTTTGCAACACAGGTCGACGAGAAGACGTTGCGAGATTCTCGGGAAATGGACTACGGTAGTAAGTTCCAAAATATGAGCCGGTTCTGCTACAAACATGTGAACACGTTGTCCCAGACAAGCATGACCACATAGTAGTCTTACAACAAAACACTACCGAGTTCTGGTTGGGAATCATCATTGAGGATAGCGAAGTCCTAACATAAGTCATGATTCTTAAGAAGGAACTTCTTCTCCTTAAACAAATCAATCAGTGGCTTGGTGTGCTAGGAATACATATAGAATGAAGGTTGCAAGTCTCCGAACCACAGAATACTTCGCACGTTTGCATGACTGATCTGGAATGATTCCAAGGAAGCAACATTGACTTTATCGAATTCACGGCGGCAACTTACATCGAATGCACATGAATTGGAGGAAGTCACTTCTTACATTCGAACATATGCTTCATGAACGGGACATGAAGATAATGCTTTCAAGTTTCCAGTACTAGCTTAATGTTCAACAAGATTGTGGAGAAGACAAGGATGTTGTCGATGGGCTCAACAACAATTCATCCTGGTTTTCCATGAAGATGGGATTCCATAATTATGAGAACAAGTGATAGCATTGGTCAGATCCAAAAGATATAATGGTGTATGCTCGAGGAAAATCCACGAGTAAGACAACATTACGACCATCGTTGGTTCTGATTTGATTTGAGAATAGCCCACACTCAAATCAAAGTTTGACAAGGCAATAGATCCAACAACTGATCACGAGGACCAATTGGTGAAGATATCATCTTTCTTCAACATACACACACAAGAAGATATCCCTTAACATGAACTAAGTCAGACAAGCTTTTATCTTCCAACTCTCCAAGTTGTTGTCTAGCTCAACCAACTAGCTCAGGGATATCCAACACAGATTCTTGGGGAAGGGGTGATTTATAAGAAAACCAACTTGATCATGAAAGCAACATAGCGGCCAGGTGACAACCTGTTAATACTTCCGAGAAGATATTCGGAACATCACGAACCACCGATATGTTACTAAGCTCGAGAACAATCTTGCTTCCAGAGCAAGACGATATGATCAAATAAGCAAGGGACTGAATAATCCTAACTCATTGATCGAGGAGTGCACCAGAAATAAGGACTAGGTAGCACAATCAACCTTAGGGTGACGATTCAATAATCAACACACTAAGAATGAGGTTATTGTCCATTTAACTACCAAGCAACGGAGTTGCTAGCAGTATTGATTTCACACACCACGATTCAATTGTCGGCATTCCGGTTGCAATAACACGGGAACCGAGAAATGAACAATGATGGCGAGGAGTATTACTACATAAAGAATTCATAGGATGGTGTGCAATTCCCATGACATTCTCGATATGAAGATGGTATTACTCCAAGGTAGAACAGAACAAAAGCATGGATTAGTATTTGATCTGCGAAGTACGACTGCTTTGACCCAATCCTGGAAATGGACAAGGTACTGGAGTTCGTTTCTCCTAGTCATTCTAGAATAGAATGGCTTGACGGACCACAAGAATATTAAGCATCGATGAGCTCGAGTGCACAACTACTCTTGTCTATCAATTGATTGACGAGGGTCAGAAGACAACTAAGGGGGACAACTCAAAGGAACATATGATTTTCTGAGTTGTGGATGCATAGATTAGTATGTCGAACCAAGTTCAACATGTTTCTTCCAGATAACCCATGCAAAAAGGTAGAACTGGCAGATTCACAATTATGAATGGAGAACTCCTCAAGAGTACTCTGATTGTGATCCTTCGGTTCAGCGAGGAACTTCTGCCATAAGCGGTTCATAGTATTTGGAAGAGGGAAATACCACGGACCTCGAGGACTAATGCAAAGGTTACTAATTTCCTAAAGGAACTAGCAAACACTATCAACATGAGGTAAGTGGGGTGAATCTCGGGTTCAAAACCTAGAAGTAGATTACCTACTAACTAAATGGCATCACGGGATGCTTTCGAGAATGATGGCCAGAATCATCACACTGGGAACACATAACATGGCTAAATTACTAGGTGACTACCTAAAACACCTAGGGTCATAATAATAGTTCCAACATATACGTTAAGGCAACAGAGTACCTCAACTCACCGATTAGTGTGGTTAATCTGGCACAAAGGGACATAAAAATCAGAGAGAAAGGATTTGCAAGCGCATCAGATTGTTTAGAAACCTGGGATGACTCGGACAGCATAACGGCTGTAAATGCTCAAAAAGATTTGAGACATCCTGCAAAAATGGTGGCATAGCCACTCCGAAGCACAATATCAAGGTTTCGAGATCAACAGTTATGAACATACGGAAGTAGTAAAAATTGAACTGAGAAATGAAACTATCAATTCTATAAGTCTATGTATTAGTAACACGTCATCCTGATAGATAGATGAGAAGGCCTAGTTCTTAATCCCCGTAGAAGAGAAGAGGTTGACTCAGATCAGAAGGCCATGAGGTATAAGAAGTAAAAAGAGCCTTACGTTTCCATCCCACAATCAATTCCCTTACATAACTAAGGCATGTCTAGACTCAACTTCGACCAGTTTGGCTTGGTAATCCTACAGGCAGTCAAGCTCTGATACCAACGCTGTCAGGACCCCGACTCAATGTCACATCGATCTAGCCTGTAACACCTCATATCACTTTGCGGCCTCACGCACGGTATTCCCACGGGTGTCACCTTACCTTTGCCCGGGACCGTTTGCGCCTTTTGGCACACGTATATGATAGTGTCGCTAGCATCCATATGATAAGGAGCCTGGGCTGACATGGCTAGTCGTAAACCCAAAGTGGCACAGACTTACAGAGACAGGCATCCATGACCCAGCATCGAACGTGTCGGTCATCAGCGAGTGAGTTCATCCATGACCCACATGACCCGGGCTGTAGCACTGGGCTAGCAGGACTCCGGTGAACCGGGCTGTAGCGGGCTAACAGGACTCCGGTACTCAACGCGTGACATTTCCCCGAAGGGACAGACACAGGAACGAAGAAGGACACATGCCGGCCAGCCTAAGTGTTCCGGAGCAGTAGCAAGCTACCATGGCTCGGTGGAAACACTAGGAGACATTTCCCGGTAAGAGAGGCTACTAAAGATAAACAACTAGATAGTCAGATCCCACACATACCAAGCATTTCAATAACATACACACAATATGCTCGATATGTGCAAATACAACATGGCATCACATCATGACCCTACGACTCAAGTATTGTATTCATTAGGCTCCGAGGAGCGAGATATTACAAACAGGGGTCTCATGACCCAACATTCAGAGCATACAAATCAAACACATGCGGAAGCTAACATGTCTGAGTACAGACATCTACAAATGAAAAAGGCTTGAAAGCCTGACTATCTACTAGATCCTGCCGAGGGCACAAGATCGTAGCTGAGGTAACAAGCTAAACGTCGAAGTCCACGTGGAACTACTAGCGAGACCGAAGTCTCTCTGCAAAAACATAAAATAGGCAAACGTGAGTACAAATGTACCCAGCAAGACTTACATCAGAACTAACTACATATGCATCATTATCAATAAAGGGGATGGTGGAGTTTAACTGCAGCAAGCCAGCTTTGACTCGGTGGCTATCCTAAAACTACGACTGCAAGGAACTCTTTTGAGGTGGCGCACACGAGTCCACATATTCACCATATCAATACACCACTATGGATCCGCTCCCGTCTCCCTACGAGAACGCCATCCATAGCACTCACACTTATCTTGCGTATTTTAGAGTATCCACTTTCACTTGTCTATGAACTGTTATAGGCAACCCAGAAGTCCTTTTCCGCGGACACGGCTATTCGAATAGATGATGTTAACCCTGCAGGGGTGTACTTCTTCACACACGCTCTCACCACTTACCGCCGTTTACACGACATGTACTCGGCAACCTTCAAGCGGAAGCCCAACGAGGGTGTCGGCCACGACCTACCAAAACACTCAAGTCCCTAGTCCAGGTTTATCGCCTATTTGGGTTCCATCCATGAGGAGATCCGGCCGAAGTTTCGCTCACAGCCCCAAACGATGTGAACAGGGTTCCGTGACACCAAACGGGCGCTCGGTTTACCCGGCCACGTGCCTACCGCATCACAGCCCACCCCTACGGTCAGCGCTGCGCACGGCCTCCAGCATACTACAAACACCAGAAACTACTTGCAACTCCTGGACAGAGGACAAGGGTGATTAAGAAGCCGAGAGGGTCCATTGGTTTCGGGCCCAATGCGTGGTAGTAGCTGAATCATGGATCACAAACACAGAACTCAGTTCCTGAGGACGGCTTCAATGAGACAACCCACCATGTACTCCTACATGGCCTCTCACCGCTACCTTTACCAAATCGTGTTCACACGCTTAGCTCACACACCGTAGGACATGTTCACACGCACCTGATTCACCCCCGATGAATCAGACCTGACTCAACTCTAAGCAGTAGCAGGCATGACAAACAGGCATGTATGAGTAGGCACAACAGGGCTCAAACAACTCCTACTCATGCTAGTGGGTTTCATCTATTTACTGTGGAATGACAGGTCATGCAAAGGATAAAGGGGTTCAGCTACCACAGCAAGTAACAGATGAATCGTTGTTGTCCTAATGCAGTAAAAGAGAGCAGGGCGAGAGAGTAGGATTGTATCAGAATGAACAAAGGGGTTTTGCTTGCCTGGCACTTCTGAAGATAACATTGAGTCTTCATCAGTGTCAACGATCACATCGTTGGAACCACGTCTATCGGGAGGGGACAACACCGGCAACAGAGAAGAAATACAATCAATGCAATGCACAATATGATGCATGCTCATGACATGGCAATATGAATGTGTTTTGGGCTAATGCACCTAGCAACAAGTTAAATGAAGTTGGTTTGAATCCAAGATTCAAATTCAAACTCCATATATGATTATTTAAATGCCCTTTATTTGTTTTGTCCAAAACAGAGGACAAACATTGTTCAAACATGCATGAAAATGGTACAGATGGATTCCTTGAATTTTTCTGATAATTTTCCATATATAAATTATTTAATTTGGAGTTACGGTTGAATTTCTATGAATTTTTGAAGTTTGAAACATTTTCTGGAATTTCCTGATTTAATTTAAAACCAGAAAATGATTAATTGCGTCAGCCTGACGTCAGTGTGACGTCAGCAGGTCAACTGGGCGCCTCCAGGTCAAACCTGACCTGTGGGACCCATACGTCAGTGTCTCAGTTAATTAACGGGGTTAATTAGTGCTTAGTTAAAAGCTAACCTTAGTTAATTAGGGCGTGGGCCCGCATGTCAGTGATTAGACTAACTAACCTAATTAAAATTAACCCTAACTAACTTGGTTAGCCGGGCGGGGCCCGCACGTCAGTGACACAGGACCTAATCCCGGTCAAACCCAGCGCTGACTGGGGTTTGACCAGGGGTGGGGCCCGCTGTCAGTGGCTGTAGGTTGTTTAGTTAGTTGGGTTAGCCCCTAATGACGGAGCCACGTCAGCTCCCGCCGGAGTTTCGCCGGCGACGACCTAAACTGCAGCGGCAACTCGCCGGACTTGAGCTGCGGGCGACGGATGAATGCGCAAAGGGCACCAGGAGGTAGCCCGTGCCCGTGCGCATCTAGGGGGACCAACGGGAGGTGCGGGGGTGGCCGGGGTTCGCCGGAGTGGAGCCCGAGGCGGCGGCCGGAGCTCGGGGGTTCGCGGGACCGGCGCTGCGGTGCACGGGAGGACGAATGGTTAAATGCTTTGGGTTCCTGAGGTTGCGGTGAGCACGCGGGTGGGCTCGGGAGCGAGCTGCA
>CAWUFU020000041.1:37500-42500 GCA_963921465.1 Triticum timopheevii | reverse complement strand
AGCCACCCAGTTACATTGTGACGTTTGGTACACCCAAAGCATTCCTACGGTATCCGGGAGTTGCACAATCTCATGGTCTAAGGAAAAGATACTTGACATTAGAAAAGCTTTAGCATACGAACTACACGATCTCTGTGCTAGGCTTAGGATTGGGTCTTGTCCATCACATCATTCTCCTAATGATGTGATCCCGTTATCAACGACATACAATGTCCATGGTCAGGAAACCGTAACCATCTATTGATCAACGAGCTAGTTTACTAGAGGCTTACTAGGGACATGGTGTTGTCTATGTATCCACACATGTATCTGAGTTTCCTATCAATACAATTATAGCATGGATAATAAACGATTATCATAAACAAGGAAATATAATAATAACTAATTTATTATTGCCTCTAGGGCATATTTCCAATAGTCTCCCACTTGCACTAGAGTCAATAATCTAGTTCACATCGCCATATGATTAACACTCACAGGTCACATCGCCATGTGACCAACATCAAAAGAGTTTACTAGTGTCACTAAACTAGTTCACATCATCATGTTTCACATCATCATGTTATTAAGACTCAGTGAGTTCTGGGGTTTGATCATGTTTTGCTTGTGAGAGAGGTTTTAGTCAACGGGTCTGAACCTTTCAGATCCATGTGTGCTTTGCAAATTTCTAGGTCATATTGTAAACGCTGCTTCCACGCTCCACTTGGAGCTATTCCAAATGGTTGCTCCACTATACGTATCTGGTTTGCTACTCAGAGTCACTCAGATATGTGTTAAAGCTTGCACCGACGTAACCCTTTACGCCGAACTCTTTATCACCTCCATAATCGAGAAACATTTCCTTATTTACTCCAAGGACAATTTTGACCGCTGACCAATGATCCATTCCTGGATCATTCTTGTACCCCTTGACTGACTCATGGCAAGGCACACTTCCGGTGCGGTACACAGCATAGCATACTGTAGAGCCTACGTCTAAGGCATAGGGGACGACCTTCGTCCTTTCTCTCTTTTCTGCCGTGGTCGAGCTTTAAGTCTTAACTTCATACCTTACATCTCAGGCAAGAACTCCTTCTTTGACTGATCCATCTTGAACACCTTCAAGATCATGTCAAGGTATGTGCTCATTTGAAAGTACTATTAAGCATTTTGATCTATCTTATAGATCTTGATGCTTATTGTTCAAGTAGCTTAATCTAGGTTTTCACTTGAAAAACACTTTTCAAATAACCCTATATGCTTTACAGAAAATTCTACATCATTTCTGACCATCAATATGTCAACAACATATACTCATCAGAAATTCTATAGTGCTCCCACTCACTTCTTTGGAAATACAAGTTTCTCATAAATTTGTATAAACAAAAATCTTTGATCATCTTATCAAAGTACATATTCCAACTCCGAGATGCTTACTCCAGTCCTTAGAAGGATCGCTGGAGCTGGCATACCTTTTACCATCCTTAGGATCGACAAAACCTTTCTGATTGTATCACATACAACCTTTCCTTACGAAAACTGGTAAGGAAACTCGTTTTGACATCCATCTGCCAGATTTCATAAATGCAGCTTGTGCTAACATGATTCCGACGGACTTTAAGCATCGCTACAGATGAGAAAATCTCATCGTAGTCAACTCCTTGAACTTGTGAAAAACTCTTCGCCACAAGTCAAGCTTCATAGACAGTGACATTACCGTCCACGTCCGTCTCCTTCTTAAAGATCCATTTATCTCAATGGCTTGCCGATCATCGGGCAAGTCCAGCAAAGTCCATGCTTTGTTCTGATAAATGGATCCTATCTCGGATTTCATGGCTTCTAACCATTTGTCGGAATTTGGGCCCACCATCACTTCTCCATAGCTCGTACGTTCATTGTTGTCTAGCAACATGACCTTCAAGACAGGATTACTGTACCACTCTAAAGTAGTATGCATCCTTGTCACCCTACGAGGTACGGTAGTGACTTGATCCGAAGTTTCATGATCACTATCATAAGCTTCTACTTCAATTGGTGTAGGTGCCATAGGAACAACTTCCTGTGCCCTGCTACACACTGGTTGAAGTGATGGTTCAATAACCTCATCAAGTCTCCAGCATCCTCCCACTCAACTTTTCGAGACAAACTTTTCCTCGAGAAAGGACCCGATTCAAGAAACAATCCCTATTGCTTTCGGATCTGAATTAGGAGGTATACCCAACTATTTTGGGTGTCCTATGAAGATGCATTTTATCCGCTTTGGGTTCGAGCTTATCAACCTGAAACTTTTTCACATAAGCGTCGCAGCCCCAAACTTTTAAGAAACGACAACTTAGGTTTCTCCAAACCATAGTTCAAATGGTGTCGTCTCAAGGAATTACGTGGTGCCCTATTTTAAAGTGAATGCGGTTGTCTCTAATGCCTAACCCATAAACGATAGTGGTAATTCGACAAGAGACATCATGGTATGCACCATATCCAATAGGGTGTAGTTATGATGTTCGGACACATCATCACACTATGGTGTTCCAGGCGGTATTAATTGTGAAACAATTTCCACAATGTCTTAATTGCGTGCCAAAGCTCATAACTCAGATACTCATCTCTATGATCATATCATAGACATTTTATCCTCTTGTCACGACGATCTTCAACTTCACTCTGAAATTACTTGAACCATTCAATAATTCAGACTTGTGTTTCATCAAGTAAATATACTCAGTACCTACTCAAATCATCTATGAAGTAAGAACATAACGATATCCACTGCGTGCCTCAGCACTCATTGGACTGCACACATCAAAATGTGTTACTTCCAACAAGTTGCTATCTTGTTCCATCTTACTGAAATTGAGGCTTTTTAGTCATCTTGCCCATGTGGTATAATTTGCATATCTCAAGTGATTCAAAATCAAGTGAGTCCAAACGATCCATCTGCATGGAGTTTCTTCATGCGTATACACCAATAGACATGGTTCGCATGTCTCAAACTTTTCAAAAACGAGTGAGTCCAAAGATCCATCAATATGGAGCTTCTTCATGCGTTTTATACCAATATGACTTACATGGCAGTGCCACAAGTGAGTGGTACTATCATTACTATCTTATATCTTTTGGCATGAAAATGTGTATCACTACGATCGAGATTCAATAAACCATTCCTTTAGGTGCAAGACCATTGAAGGTATTATTCAAATAAATAGAGTAACCATTATTCTCCTTAAATGAATAACCCTATCGCGATAGACATAATCCAATCATGTCTATGCTCAACGCAAACACCAAATGACAATCATTCAGGTTTAATACTAATCTTGATGGTAGAGGGAGCGTGCGATGTTTGATCACATCAAACTTGGAAACACTTCCAACACATATCGTCAGCTCACCTTTAGCTAGTCTCCGTTTATTCCGTAGCTCTTTTATTTCGAGTTACTAACACTTAGCAACCGAACCGGTATCTTAATACCCTCGTGCTACTAGGAGTACTAGTAAAGTACACATTAACATAATGTATATCCAATATACTTCTATCGACCTTGCCAGCCTTCTCATCTACCAAGTATCTAGGGTAATTCTGCTCCAGTGGTTGTTCCCCTTATTACAGAAGCACTTAGTCTCAGGTTTGGGTTCAACCTTGGGTTTCTTCATTAGAGCAGCAGCTGATTTTGCTGTTTCATGAAGTATCCCTTCTTGCCCTTGCCCTTCTTGAAACTAGTGGTTTCACCAACCATCAACAATTGATGCTCCTTCTTAATTTCTACTTTCGCGGTGTCAAACATCGTGAATACCTCAAGGATCATCATATCTATCCCTGATATGTTATAGTTCATCACGAAGCTCTAGTAGCTTGGTGGCAATTACTTTGGAGAAACATCACTATCTCATCTGGAAGATCAACTCCCATTCGATTCAAGTGATTGTTGCACTCAGACAATCTGAGCACAAGCTCAATGATTGAGCTTTTCTCCCTTAGTTTGTAGGCTAAGAAAATCGTCGGAGGTCTCATACCTCTTGACGTGGGCACAAGCCTGAAATCCCAATTTCAGCCCTCGAAACATTTCATATGTTCCGCGACATTTCGAAAACATCTTTGGTGCCTCAACTCTAAACCGTTTAACTGAACTATCACGTAGTTATCAAAACGTGTATGTCCGATGTTCGCAACATCCACAAACGACGTTTGGGGTTCAGCACACTGAGCGGTGCATTAAGGACATAAGCTTTCTACTGTCCGCATAATCGCTACTGTCAACTTTCAACTATATTTTCTCTAGGAACATATCTAAACAGTGGAACTAAACCGCGAGCTTACGACATAACTTGCAAAGACCTTTTGACTATGTTCAGGATAATTAAGTTCATCTTATGAACTCCCACTCAGATAGACATCCCTCTAGTCATCTAAGTGATTACATGATCCGAGTCAACTAGGCCGTGTCCGATCATCACGTGAGACGGACTAGTCATCATCGGTGAACATCTTCATGTTGATCGTATCTACTATACGACTCATGCTCGACCTTTCGGTCTCTGTGTTCCGAGGCCATGTCTGTACATGCTAGGCTCGTCAAGTTAACCCTAAGTGTTTTGCATGTGTAAAACTGTCTTACACCCGTTGTATGTGAACGTAAGGATCTATCACACCCGATCATCACGTGGTGCTTCGAAACGACGAACTTTAGCAACGGTGCACAGTTAGGGGAGAACACTTCTTGAAATTGTTGTAAGGGATCATCTTATTTACTACCGTTGTTCTAAGTAAACAAGATGCATAAACATAATAAACATCACATGCAATTATATAGTAGTGACATGATATGGCCAATATCATATAGCTCCACTGATCTCCATCTTCGGGGCTCCATGATCATCTTGTCACCGGCATGACACCATGATCTCCATCATCATGATCTCCATCATTGTGTCTTCATGAAGTTGTCACGCCAACGACTACTTCTACTTCTATGGCTAACGTGTTTAGCAATAAAGTAAAGTAATTTACATGGCGTTCTTCAATG
>CAWUFU020000039.1:0-260350 GCA_963921465.1 Triticum timopheevii | reverse complement strand
GCGCTCTCTCACATACTTTCTTCTTCTTCTTCTTCTTCCTCCTCTTCTTCTTCTTCTTCTTCTTCTTCCTCCTCCTCTTCTTCTTCTTCTTCCTCCTCTTCTTCCACTTCTTATGCTTCTTCTTCCTCTTTTTTATATATAGAGTTGAATGAAGACCAAATGCTTGTGATAGTTCGAAAATAACATATTTAAATTGTGCATCTGAACGCAAAAAATACATTGATCAGTACCGCCTTTCAGCCAAAACGCGCTACTGCTACACAGAAGTACATTTAAAAAATACATTGATCATCAACGATCTTTTTGTATAGAATCTAAATCGTCAATAGGAATCTACCACCGATTTAAGAACCGACGAAGACTCCTATTGCAGCCACAGATCCTACACATAGAGTTCAATGAAGACCAAATGTTTGGGATAGTTTGAGAAGTAACATACTTAAGGTGGTCAAATTCTTGTTAGGGGAGCGAGGTGGGACTAAAAATAGCTCCTGCCACAACCTATTTAGTACCGGTTCGTGCCACAAACCGGTACTAAAGGTGCTGGCTGGGCACCAGCATCTTTACTACCGGTTCGTGGCACGAACCGGTACTAAAGATTCCCAAAGAACCGGTACTAAAGGTCACCTCCCGCCAAGTCATTTGAACCGGAACTAATGGGAGCATTAGTGCCGGCTCATATGCGATCCGGTACTAATGTTTCACATATTACATCCTTTTTCTACTAGTGTAGAAGGCATCCCAAGAATTCGGAGTTTTTAGATCTTGTTGGAGAGGTCATGACTTTAAATAGTATTGAACCCACTATCTCGGATTTCAAGGAATTTGACTATGATAATTGTTCTTTAGAAGGTTGTATTTCCTTGTTGCAATCCGTTGTTAATTCTCCTCATGCTTATAGTCAAAATAAAGCTTTTACCAAACATATCGTTGATGCCTTGATGCAATCTTATGATGAAAAACTTAATTTGGAAGTTTATATACCTAGAAAACTTAATGATGAGTGGGAACCTACTATAAAGATTAGAATTAAATATCATGAGTGTTTTTCTTTGTGTGATTTGGTGCTAGTGTTTCCACGATTCCGAAAACTTTATGTGATATTCTAGGTTTCCATGATCTTAATGACTGCTCTTTAAATTTGCACCTTGCGGATTCCACCATTAAAAAGCCAATGGGAAGGATCAATGATGTTCTCATTGTTGCAAATAGAAATTTGGTGCCCGTAGATTTTATCGTTCTTGATATAGATTGCAATCTTTCTTGCCCTATTATTCTTGGTAGACCTTTCCTTAGAACGATTGGCGCGATTATTGATATGAAGGAAAGGAATATTAGATTCCAATTTCCATTAAAGAAAGGCATGGAGCACTTTACAAGAAAGAAAAGTCAAATTACCTTATGAATCTATCATGCGAGCTACTTATGAATTTAGTGCCAAAGATGACACTACTTAGATCTATCTTCGCTTTTATGCCTAGCTAGGGGCGTTAAACGATAGCGCTAGTTGGGAGGCAACCCAATTTTCTTTATGTTTTTTGTTTTTGTTCCTGTTTAGTAATAAATCTTGCATATACCTTCTGTTTAGATGTGTTTTTATCTTTTAATTAGTGTTTGTGCGAAGTAGAACCTATAGGATAACCTATGATGATAGTTGATTTGATTCTGCTGAAAAACAGAAACTTTGCACGCACGAATTTAGTTTTGTTAAATCACAGAAACGTGATTTTTCGTTGATTCGTTTTGCTGATGATAAATAGATAAATTTTCCAGGACTTCCTATTTTGGTAGGATTTTTAGAGTTCCATAAGTTTGCGTTAGTTACAGATTGCTACAGACTATTCTGTTTTTGACAAATTCTGTTTTTCGTGTGATGTTTGCTTATTTTGATGCATCTATGGCTAGTAAAATAGTTTATAAACCATAGAGAAGTTGGAATACATAAGGTTTAACACCAAAATAAATAAAGAATGAGTTCATTACAGTACCTTATGTGGTGGTTTGGTTTTCTTTCACTAACGGAGCTTATAAGATTTCCTGTTGAGTTTAGTGTTGTGAAGTTTTCAAGTTTTGGGTAAAGCTTTTATGGACTATGGAATAAGGAGTGGAAAGAGCCTAAGATTGGGGATGCCCATGGCACCCCAAAATATTCAAGGATAGCCAAAAGCCTAAGCTTGGGGATGCCCCGGGAAGGCATCCCCTCTTTCGTCTTTGTTCATTGGTAACTTTACTTGGAGCTATATTTTTATTCGCCACATGATATGTGTTTTGCTTGGAGCGTCGTGTATTATATTAGTCTTTGCTTTTTAGTTTACCACAATCATCCTTTCTGTACATACCTTTTGGGAGAAGCCTACTTGATTTGAATTTGCTAGAATACTCTATGTGCTTCACTTATATCTTTTGAGCTTAATAGTTTTTGCTCTAGTACTTCACTTATATCTTTTAGAGCACGGCGGTGACTTAATTTTGAAGAAATTGCTAGTCTCTCAAGCTTCACTTATATTATTTTGAGAGTCTTTTAGAGCAGCATGGTATTTTCTATGGTTACAAATTTGGTCCTAGAATGATGAGCATCCAAGTTGGGTATAATAAAAACTATCATAGAAAGTGAATTGGATGCTATGATCAATTTGATGCTTGATAATTCTTTTGAGATATGGAGGTAGTGATATTAAAGTCATGATAGTTGAGGTGATTATTAAAAATACTTGTGTTGAGGTTTGTGATTCCCGTAGCATATGCACGTATGGTGAACCGCTTTGTGATGAAGTTGGAGCACAATTTTATTTATTGATTGCCTTCCTTATGAGTGGCGGCCGGGGACGAGCGATGGTCTTTTCCTACCAATCTATCCCCCAGGAGCATGTGTGTAGTACTTTGTTTTTGATGACTTGTAGATTTTTGCAATAAGTATATGAGTTCTTTTGACTAATGTTGAGTCCATGGATTATACGCACTCTCACCCTTCCACCATTGCTAGCCTCTCTTCTGTCGCGCATCTTTTGCCGGTACCATACACCCACCATATACCTTCCTCAAAACAGCCACCATACCTACCTATTATGGCATTTTCATAGCCATTCCGAGATATATTGCCATGCGACTTTCCACTGTTCCGTTCATATGACACGCATTACTTTTGCCATATTGCTCTTTGCATGATCATGTAGTTAACATTGTATTTGTGGCAAGGCCACCTTCATAATTTTCATACATGTCGCTCTTGATTCATTGCATATCCCGGTATACCACTGGAGGCATTCATATAGAGTCATATCTTGTTCTAGCCTTGTTGTAATTCTTGAGTTGTAAATCCATAAAAGTGTGATGATCTTCATTATTAGAGCATTGTCCCAGCGAGGAAAGGATTATGAAGGCTATGATTCCCCCACAAGTCGGGATGAGACTTCAGACTTTACAAAAACAAAACAAAAGAGAAAAAGGAAAAAATGGAGAAAGGCCAAAAAAAGGCTAAAGAAAAAAAGAAAAGAAAAAAAATAGAAAGAAGAAAAAGAAAAAAAGAAAATGAGAGAAAAAGAGAGAAGGGACAATGCTACTATCTCTTTTTCCACACTTGTGCTTCAAAGTAGCATCATGATCTTCATGATAGAGAGTCTCCTATGTTGTCACTTTCATATACTAAGTGGGAATTTTTCATTTCTAATGCCCGGATAATCTTGCTACAGTAATCCCACACTAATCGTGCCATGACACCTCGGTTACTATTGCTATCCTCGCAATAATTCGAAACCGTTCAAAATTCAAATTCAAATTAATGACAATAATAAAAGTTTTCAAAAATTGAAACAAAAATGTTCGGTGGTTGCCGAATATTACAACGGTAATTATGGTGCAACAAACACATTTTTATAAAATGGCTAAATGGTTTAAAATGATTTAAACAGAAAATAAAACAGGAAACAAACAAAAAAAAGAGAAAGACCCCCCCCGGGCCAGCAGACCCAACGGGCCGGCCCATTCACCCACCCGGCCCAGCCGGCCGGCCACGCCCTCTCCCCTTATCCACCCCCCCGAAACCCTAACCTACCGATCCCCATTCCCCCCCACTCTCCCCCTCTCCCCGATCCAGATCAGATCAGGGCACGACCCCGCCGCCTCATCAACACCCGCCGGCGCTGGCGCCCGGAGCTCGCCGCCCCCCCACGCCAGGACGCCGCCGCCTCGCAGGACTGCCTCCCACTCCGCCGCTCGTCCCCGTCGTCCCCCCGACCTCCATCGAGCCCATTGCCCCGTCCCTGCTCCTCGATGTGAGCTCCGCCTCGCCCCTCCCCTCCTCTTTATCCCGCACTTCGTCGCGTGCACCGCACGACCCGGCCGCGCCCGATGCGTGCTCGCCGCGACCGCGCCCCAGCTCGCGCTCACCGTGGCCTCGCCCCGCGTGCCCCTGTACACGCGCCCGGGCGCGCGCTGATGCTTTGCCTCTTCCCTCACCGTGCCCCGCGCCCCCTATCGCCACCCTGCGCCCCGTGCGCCCACGCCGGCGCCATCCCTTGGCCGCTTCCGCTGCTCCAGTCGAAGCGGCGCCTCTGCCGAGCCCGCTCCTCCCTCCATCCGCCCCTGTCCCGTGCGCCGCCGCCATCCCCGTCCTCCGCCCGGTTGGCGCCCGGCGAGCCCCGCCGTGGTCACCAACCCCCTGCTCCGGCGCCTTGCCAGGCCCGGCCGCACCTGGGCATGCGCCAGCTCAGGCCGCGTCCTGCACCCGCGCCCGCTAAGTGCGCCCGATAGGCCTCTGTGCCTATGACATGTGGGGCCCAGCCCCTGGAATGTTAAAAAAAGAGATATAAAAATGAATTAAAAATAAATAAATAAATAAATATATTAATTAATTAACTAACTAGATTAATTAAGTTAATTAAATCCTGAATAGTTGACTAGTTAATTAAACTAAGTAACTGTTAATTAGATATCAGTCTATGATAGAATGGACCCACGCGTCAGTTTGAACAAGTCAACTGACTGTTGATTGCTGATGTCATGATGATGTCAGCAAACACTATTCTGGATAATGTTGGATTAAATTAATTAGATAAATTCTAAAAATGATTTAAAACTTTAGAAAATCATTTAAAATAAACCGTAGCTCAGATGAAAATGTTTTGTACATGAAAGTTGCTTAGAACGGCGAGCCAAATCCAGATATGCAGCCCGTTCGTCCGCCATCCATCCCTAGCATAGCAAACTCACAACTTTCCCCCTTCGGTTCATCTGTCTAAAAACGCGAAACACCGGGAATACTTTCCCGGATGTTTCCACCCTTCGCCGGTATCACCTCCTACCGCGTTAGATCACCCCTAGCACCGCTTATTGCCATGTTATGTTCTGTGATGCCTTGTGTGCTCCGTATTTACTGTTTCTTCCCCCTCTTCTCTCTGGTAGACTACGAGACCGACGCTGCTATTGCCCAGTTCGACTACGGAGTTGACGACCCCTCTCTCTTGCCAGAGCAACCAGGCAAGCCCCCCCCCCCTTGATCACCAGATATCGCCTATTCTTCTCTATACTGCTTATATTAGAGTACTGTAGCATGTTACTGTTCGGTTACTCCTATTCTGTTGCATAGCCTGTCATTGTTGCTACAGTCATTGATACCCTACCTGCAATCCTAAATGCTTAGTATAGGATGCTAGTTTATCATCATTGGCCCTACATTCTTGTCAGTCTACCTTGCTATACTATTGGGCCGTGATCACTCGGGAGGTGATCACGGGTATATACTATACATACATACATATTATACAGATGGTGAATAAAGTCGGGTCAGCTCATTGAGTACCCGCAAGTGATTCCGATGTGGGGGCTGAAAGGACAGGTGGCTCCATCCTGGTAGAGGTGGGCCTGGGTTCCCGACGACCCCCGACTATTACTTTGTGGTGGAGCGACAGGGCAGGTTGAGACCACCTAGGAGACAGGTGGGCCTAGCCCTGGTCGGCGTTCGCTGTTGCTTCATAATAACACGCTTAATGAGATCTTGGTATTTGATCTGAGTCTGTCTACTGGCCTATACGCACTAACCAACTACGCGGGAAAGATATGGGCACTCGACGTCGTGGTATCAGCCGAAGCCTTCGTGATGTCAGCGACTGAGCGGCGCGCGTCGGGTTGGACTGCGTTAACGCAACTTCCTTTGTAATGGAGGTTGCTAGGTCTGCTCACCGGCCGCGTACGCAACATGCAGGTGTGCAATGGGCGATGGGCCCAGACCCCTGCGCGCATAGGATTTAGACCGGCGTGTTGACCTCTCTGTTGTGTCTAGGTGGGGTTGCAACATGTTGATCTTCCGAGGCCGGGCATGACTCCGGAAAGTGTGTCCGGCCAAATGGGATCAAGCGTGTTGGGTTATGTGGTGCACCCCCCCAGGGAATTTAATCTATTCGAATAGCCATGATCTTCGGTAACAGGACGACTTGGAGTTGTACCTTGACCTTATGACAACTAGAACCGGATACTAAATAAAACACACCCTTCCAAGTGCTAGATACAACTAGGTGATCGCTCTCTAACAGAGCGATGAGGAGAGGATCGCCGGGTAGGATTATGCTATGCGATGCTACTTGGAGGACTTCAGTCTACTCTCTTCTACATGCTGCAAGACGGAGGCTGCTAGAAGCGTAGTCTTCGATAGGACTAGCTATCCCCCTCTTATTCTGGCATTCTGCAGTTCAGTCCACTGATATGGCCTCCTTACACATATACCCATGCATATGTAGTGTAGTTCCTTGCTTGCGAGTACTTCGGATGAGTACTCACAGTTGCTTTCTCCTCCCTTTTCCCCCTTTCCTTTCTTTCTGGTTGTCGCAACCAGATGCTGGAGTCCAGGAGCCAGACGCCACTGTCGACGATGACTCCTACTACACCGGAGGTGCCTGCTACTACGTGCAGCCCGCTGACAACCACCAGGAGTAGTTAGGAGGATCCCAGGTAGGAGGCATGCGCCTCTTTCGATCTGTATCCCAGTTTGTGCTAGCCTTCTTAAGGCAAACTTGTTTAACTTATGTCTGTACTCAGATATTGTTGCTTCCGCTGACTCGTCTATGATCGAGCACTTGTATTCGAGCCCTTGAGGCCCCTGGCTTGTATTATGATGCTTGTATGACTTATTTATGTTTTAGAGTTGTGTTGTGATATCTTCCCGTGAGTCCCTGATCTTGATCGTACACATTTGCATGCATGATTAGTGTACGATTGAATCGGGGGCGTCACAAGTTGGTATCAGAGCCGACTGCCTGTAGGAATACCCCTTTCCAACTCCTTGGCCGAAGTCGAGTCTAGACATTACAAAACTTTTACTAACATGGCTGTGTGCCTTACGGGCCCAGGTCGACATTCGGTGGTACTAGAATCTTTTACTCCTTGTCTATACTCTGGGACTCTGATCTCTCCTCTATCCGGGTTAAATGAACTTTACTAATCTAACATTAGGATCTCGTTATCACTTTCACCCGGAGAGCCTCTTATTACTGATGATCGTCTGCTGCACGTGAAGACCCTGAAGATACTCTCCGCTGTTAACCCGAGAACTTGTGTTCATCGTGTTTGCAATTCCCCTTCCACCGTCAACCCTTATGGATAACTTCTTGCAGTTGTTATTCTTACATTCATCCCCAGTTGGTCTTGTTATTACAAGATACCCCGAAACACTCGTTGTTGTTTCGATAATCCTTTGAGCTTACTGCCTTGCTGATTCTTTGTCACCTGAATACCCAAACGGATAATTCCTCGCACTTGCCGAGTATCCCCTCATCCCTAGCCGTTCATGTGTTTCACATAAGTCCTCGAAATACCATTCGATTGTCTAAAAATCCTCAGCAGCCCATTGCTCTTGAATTCCTTGCCTTCCGGCATTATGGTTAATTCCATACTTCTAGTAATCTCCGTTGACATCCTCTGTCACTATCATTTCGAGTCACTTGATTCGATATGTTGTGAATGCTCGCAATCCTCAAACAGATCCTAGAATTCATCCTTCCGTCTCAGACGTCGTTTTAATCATGAGCCGGTTCTCGCCAATTAAATTGTCGTCGATTATGCCCCTAAGTCTATTGAACTTATCCATCCTTGATCAGAGCGTGTGCTTCTGATCCTTCGCTTTGTAAATCATAATTCCTTCGCAATTGAGCTCTAAGTTATTCAGTTGTTTCTACAATCCAATGTCTTTGCTTTGCTTCTTCCTCTGGTTGTGTGCCGATACTCACCCCAGATCCTTTGTTGGATTTTATCCGACAATATCCTTCATATTCAATAACCTTGAGCCTTTCCTAGGATATATACCGCCTTTGGTAAATTGTATCCTTTGCTTTGTCAACCATGCTCTACTTTGAGCTTGTGTTAATTACTCCTGAAGTTCGTGGTATATGTTCTAAGAAGCCCCGATGGCTTGAACATATGCCTTCCTTAATATGTGTGAACTAGAAAGTTTTCACGAGTCATACACTCCTGGTATTTTGCCAGATAAGATTTCAACACTACAACCTCCTCGAAAGTGAGAAGTGAATGAAAGGTTATGCATTGGAGAAGTGGGAGTCAACCTTGAACTTGTCTTCATGCCCATGGACACGATGTAGATCTTATCATTAAAGCTTCTCTTAAATTAATTATCCCTTTGGTATAAGTTCATCTTATATTTGGGATCTGGCCTTTTGCAATCGTGGTTCCGACCATGTTCTCTTTTAAATACCATTTCTCGTGCAAGTTTAAGCACTGGTCTTCTGTAGAGCAATAGCCCAGTCCAACCTCTACTTTGATCTATCATCGAGTATTACCCCCCTGGTATCTCGAGATTATCATGGAACTGCGTAACTTCTTATGAGTTCTTCATCAAGTGCTACATTCCCACTGATTCCAATTTTTCACGGGCTCTGAGTTTTTAAACACTCAAAGACACCAATAACTGAACCGAGTCCGCACTACGGTTCAACAACTCTTCAGTAAGCTTCTATAAGTACGAGTTTGTACCCGATCACGCCATTCCTAGCCTGTTTGACTATATCATTGTCGTGATGATTCTAACTGTGCTACCTGGTCTTTATTCTCGAAGCACAATTTTCGACGTTGAGCTAAGCTTACATCAACTATCCTTGTCATATCATTTTGCCTTGAACAACAAGCTTGATTTCGAGTTGGCGTCGTACCCTTGGTTCCAATAACATTTCACTTCATCATTCCTTTGATTAGATGTGAATTGTGTTCATGATGAGAAATACCCTCCTTGCCCTTGATGATTTTTATTATCATCGACAACACCCTTGACTTCCTTTTATCGCGAACTTGTCCACATTCTGAATACAACTTGCTCTCCAGCTAGTGTTGTGTTCTGCCTTGAAGTATTACTGTCTTTTATGTCGAGAATGTTGTGGGAATTGCTCCACCTCTTAGAAATTCTCGATATGATGATACTTCTCACCATCACCATTCTTCCTTGGTCCTCGTGTTGTTTTTAACCAGCATACCAATAGATGTTGTTTGAGTTCTGTACTTCTAGCAACCCTATTTCTTTGAAGTTAACGATCGACAGTTCGTTCTTGGACCGTTGATTACTGAATCGTCACTCTAACATTGATCTTGCTGCCTAAGGTCATATTTCAGGCACACCTTTCAACTAATGATTGATGGTGTATGTTTTCCTAGATCATACAACATTATATCATTTGAATTGACAAGTGTCATCTTCTTGTTCACATTATTGTGGAAATCCATCCGTTTGGAATTCTCGATGAATTGTTGCTGAGCCCATCAGCCACCTTCTCATCCCCTCCTTGGTTTATTGATGAACTACTATTTCAGGAACTCGCTCCCATAGTTCATTTCCTGAGAATCTTGCAATGTCGTTTCGTCGATTTGTGTTGCACCTTTTCTTCTCGGGCATCCTGAGTCTGAGGTATCATGACATCAATCGGATCTGAATCTCGGTCAGATATGATGGCTGGGACAACTTTCCAGGAGTTATGATGTTGGTCCTTTGATGACCCGGTAATATGACGTCATGCCTAGCACCCCCTGGCTGGAGGACCTATCATTATAATTTCTTTTGCAAGGATAACCGTTCTTCCTGGAGAAATTGTAAGACTTATTCTATAAGTTGTTCCTGGTGGATCCTTTGTGTTTCCAAAGTCTGATCTTCACCTGATGACCATGTCAATGCTATCTCGAAGCATGTCTATGGTACTCCGATTTTCAACAAGAACATTTGAAGCCCAATACTAAATGTTTCTTGCTCAATTATCCAAACACCGTTGCCTGGGTAATGTCCTGAAATTTCTCTCCCCTTACCTAAAGTGTTTTCTACTTTATATCATATCATTGATATCTTGCTCTGTTTGTCCTTGGGAAGGAAATACCCCGAAATATGTGTCTTAACACATTTTCCTTTCCATTATTCTGTTTAATCTGATAATCATATTTTCCTTTCCATTGTTTGATTTAACCTTTCTTTGATCTATATGACCTAAGCAGTAATATTCTCCTGCTTATGTAAACACCTCGTGGTACCGCTCTATCAGTAAGACCCTGTTACTATTGTTGATGACATTCCGGTAGCCACCGATGGATGAGAACCTTGCCTATTGGCCCGCCTTGTTCAACGAGCAGGAAAATGGTTCTCTTCGTCCCTCGCCCTTGGTATCGATGTTGTTGCCGACATAACTGATAGGCTACCCTCTGACACGCCTTAATATCGTGACCGTGCAAGATGTCGGCCCCCTTCCTACTTTCAACCATATGGTGGGCCCATAACCCACAGTTCCACAGGATCGAAACCTGACTCTCCTGCACCCCCTGATCCCAAGGTTGCTCCTCGCGTGTGGCCTCGTATGTAATTCACGAGCCATCTTCCGAGGGATCATCAAATCTGTTGCCGGACACAATACTTATTCCCGATTGCTTTGAGCCCCTTTCACGCCCTGTTTCAGGCATCGAACGGTTGCCTGCTCGCTCGAAACTTCCCATGAAACCTCATTACTTTCCTCTTGATATTTTCTTAAGTTTCAATTCGAGAGTTACTTTCTGCCACCTTCCCCAATGATATCGACCAGATAGTCAACCTTGTAGAGGTTCGTTCTCTCGGAATACCCCTTATTCTTTCGTAAGTACGATGGAACCCCTGAAGAAAGGATACCGACTTTATCTTGATGACTTGAAGCAGAAAAATGAAGACATCAATGTATTGGACTGGTTCTCTTCGAGAAGAGCAAGCCAGAATGAGAAGACCCGCTAGATTCGTAACCAAACCTTCCCCATTTTCACTACCTCTTAAATCTAGGGACGAGATTTCTTGTAGTGGAGGAGATTTGTAACGCCCGGATAATCTTGCTACAGCAATCCCACACTAATCGTGCCATGACACCTCGGTTACTGTTGCTATCCTTGCAATAATTCGAAACCGTTCAAAATTCAAATTCAAATTAATGACAACAATAAAAGTTTTCAAAAATTGAAACAAAAATGTTCGGTGGTTCCCAAATATTACAAGGGTAATTATGGTGCAACAAACACCTTTTTATAAAATGGCTAAATGGTTTAAAATGATTTAAACAGAAAAGGAAACAGGAAACAAACAAAAAAAGAGAAAGACCCCCCCGGGCCAGCAGACCCAACGGGCCGGCCCATTCACCCACCCGGCCCAGCCGTCCGGCCACGCCCCCTCCCCTTATGCACCCCCCCCCCCGAAACCCTAACCTACAGATCCCCACTCCCCCCCACTCTCCCCTCTCCCCGATCCAGATCGGATCGGGGCACGACCCCGCCGCCTCGTCAACACCCGCTGGCGCCGGCGCCCGGAGCTCGCCGCCCCCCCCACGCCAGGACGCCGCCGCCTCGCAGGACTGCCTCCCGCTCTGCCGCTTGTCCCCGTCGTCCCCCCCCCGACCTCCATCGAGCCCATTGCCCCGTCCCTGCTCCTCGATGTGAGCTCCGCCTCGCCCCTCCCCTCCTCTCTATCCCGCACTTCGTCGCGTGCACCGCGCGACCCGGCCGCGCCCGATGCGTGCTCGCCGCGACTACGCCCCGGCCCGCGCTCACTGTGGCCTCGCCCCGCGTGCCCCTGTACACGCGCCCGGGCGCGCGCCGATGCTTTGCCTCTTCCCTCACCGCGCCCCGCGCCCCCCCTGTCACCGCCCTGCGCCCCGTGCACCCATGCCGGCGCCGTCCCTTTGCCGCTGCCGCTGCTCCAGTCGAAGCGGCGCCTCTGCCGAGCCCGCTCCTCCCACCATCCGCCCCTGTCCCATGCGCCGCCGTGATCCCTGTCCTCCACCTGGTTGGCGCCCGATGAGCCCCGCCGTGCTCACCAACCCCCCTGCTCCGGCGCCTTGTTGGGCCTGCCCGCACCTGGGCGTGCGCCCGCTCAGGCCGCGTCCTGCACCCGCGCCCGCTAAGCACGCCCGATAGGCCTCTGTGCCTATGACATGTGGGGCCCAGCCCCCGGAATGTTAAAAAAAGAGATATAAAAATTAATTAAAAACAAATAAATAAATAAATATATTAATTAATTAATTAACTAACTAGATTAATTAAGTTAATTAAATCCTGAATAGTTGACTAGTTAAATAAACTAAGTAACTGTTAATTAGATATCAGTCTATGATAGAATGGACCCACGCGTCAGTTTGAACAAGTCAACTGACTGTTGATTGCTGACGTCATGATGATGTCAGCAAACACTATTCTGGATAATGTTGGATTAAATTAATTATATAAATTCTAAAAATGATTTAAAACTTTAGAAAATCATTTAAAATAAAACCGTAGCTCAGATGAAAATGTTTTGTACATGAAAGTTGCTTAGAACAGCGAGCCAAATCCAGATACGTAGCCCGTTCGTCCGCCATCCATCCCTAGCATAGCAAACTCGCAACTTTCCCCCTCCGATTCATCTGTCCGAAAACGCGAAACACCGGGAATACTTTCCCGGATGTTTCCACCCTTCGCCGGTATCACCTCCTACCGCGTTAGGTCACCCCTAGCACCGCTTATTGCCATGTTATGTTCTGTGATGCCTTGTGTGCTCCGTATTTACTGTTTCTTCCCCCTCTTCTCTCTGGTAGACTACGAGACCGACGCTGCTATTGCCCAGTTCGACTACGGAGTTGACGACCCCTCTCTCTTGCCAGAGCAACCAGGCAAGCCCCCCCCCCCCCCTTGATCACCAGATATCGCCTATTCTTCTCTATACTGCTTATATTAGAGTACTGTAGCATGTTACTGTTCGGTTACTCCTATTCTGTTGCATAGCCTGTCATTGTTGCTACAGTCATTGATACCCTACCCGCAATCCTAAATGCTTAGTATAGGATGCTAGTTTATCATCATTGGCCCTACATTCTTGTCAGTCTGCCTTGCTATACTATTGGGCCGTGATCACTCGGGAGGTGATCACGGGTATATACTATACATACATACATATTATATAGATGGTGACTAAAGTCGGGTCAGCTCGTTGAGTACCCGCAAGTGATTCCGATGTGGGGGCTGAAAGGACAGGTGGCTCCATCCCGGTAGAGGTGGGCCTGGGTTCCCGATGGCCCCCGGCTGTTACTTTGTGCCGGAGCGACAGGGCAGGTTGAAACCACCTAGGAGACAGGTGGGCCTGGCCCTGGTCGGCGTTCGCTGTTGCTTCATAATAACACGCTTAATGAGATCTTGGTATTTGATCTGAGTCTGGCTACTGGCCTATACGCACTAACCAACTACGCGGGAAAGATATGGGCACTCGACGTCGTGGTATCAGCCGAAGCCTTCGTGACGTCAGCGACTGAGCGGCGCGCGCCGAGTTGGACTGCGTTAACGCAACTTCCTTTGTAATGGAGGTTGCTAGGTCTGCTCACCGGCCGCGTACGCAACGTGCAGGTGTGCAATGGGCAATGGGCCCAGACCCCTGAGTGCATAGGATTTAGACCGGCGTGCTAACCTCTCTGTTGTGCCTAGGTGGGGCTGCGACGTGTTGATCTTCCGAGGCTGGGCATGACCTAGGAAAGTGTGTCCGGCCAAATGGGATCAAGCGTGTTGGGTTATGTGGTGCACCCCTGCAGGGAAGTTAATCTATTCGAATAGCCGTGATCTTCGGTAACAGGACGACTTGGAGTTGTACCTTGACCTTATGACAACTAGAACCGGATACTAAATAAAACACACCCTTCCAAGTGCCAGATACAACCCGGTGATCGCTCTCTAACAGGGCGACGAGGAGAGGATCGTCGGGTAGGATTATGCTATGCGATGCTACTTGGAGGACTTCAGTCTACTCTCTTCTACATGCTGCAAGACGGAGGCTACCAGAAGCGTAGTCTTCGATAGGACTAGCTATCCCCCTCTTATTCTGGCATTCTGCAGTTCAGTCCACTGATATGGCCTCCTTACACATATACCCATGCATATGTAGTGTAGTTCCTTGCTTGCGAGTACTTTGGATGAGTACTCACGGTTGCTTTCTCCCCTTTTTTCCCCCTTTCCTTTCTTTCTGGTTGTCACAACCAGATGCTGGAGTCCAGGAGCCAGACGCCACCGTCGACGACGACTCCTACTACACCGGAGGTGCCTGCTACTATGTGCAGCCCGCTGACGACGACCAGGAGTAGTTAGGAGGATCCCAGGCAGTAGGCCTACACCTCTTTCGATCTGTATCCCAGTTTGTGCTAGCCTTCTTAAGGCAAACTTGTTTAACTGATGTCTGTACTCAGATATTGTTGCTTCCGTTGACTCGTCTATGATCGAGCACTTGTATTCGAGCCCTCGAGGCCCCTGGCTTGTATTATGATGCTTGTATGACTTATTTATGTTTTAGAGTTGTGTTGTGATATCTTCCCGTGAGTCCCTGATCTTGATCGTACACATTTGCATGCATGATTAGTGTACGATTGAATCGGGGGCGTCACATCATTATAGAACTTGGCTTGTATATTCCAATGACGGGCTTCCTCAAAATGCCCTAGGTCTTCGTTAGCAAGCGAGTTGGATGCACACCCACTTAGTTTCTTTTGTTGAGCTTTCATATATTTATAGCTCTAGTGCATCCGTTGCATGGCAATCCCTACTCACTCTCATTGATATCTATTAATGGGCATCTCCATAGCCCTTTGATATGCCTAGTTGATGTGAGACTATCTTCTCCTTTTTTGTCTTCTCCACAACCACCATTCTATTCCACATATAGTGCTATGTCCATGGCTCACGCTCATGTATTGCGTGAAAGTTGAAAAAGTTTGAGATTATTAAAGTATGAAACAATTGCTTGGCTTGTCATCGGGGTTGTGCATGATTAAATACTTTGTGTGATGAAGTTAGAGCAACAACCAGACTATATGATTTTGTAGGGATAACTTTCTTTGGCCATGCTATTTTGAGAAGACATGATTACTTTGATTAGTATGCTTGAAGTATCACCATTTCTTATGTGAATATGAACTTTTATTTTGAATCATTTGGATCTGAACATTCATGCCACAACAAAGAAAATTACATTGAGAATTATTCTAGGTAGCATTCCACATCAAAAATTCTGTTTTTATCATTTACCTACTCGAGGACAAGCAGGAATTAAGCTTGGGGATGCTTGATATGTCTCCAACGTATCTATAATTTTTTATTGTTACATGCTATTATATTACCCCTTTTGGATGTTTATGGGCTTATTTTACACATTTATATCATTTTTGGGACTAACCTACTAACCGGAGGCCCAGCCCGTATTGCTGTTTTTTTTTACCTATTTCAGTATTTTGAAGAAAAAGGAATATCAAACGGAGTCCAATCGGAATGAAACCTTCGGGAGCGTGATTTTTGGAACGAACATGATCCAGGGGACTTGGAGTGCAAGTCAAGAAGCAGCCGAGGCGGCCATGAGAGGGTAGGGCCCCATAGGGCGCGCCCCCTGTCTCGTGGGCCCCTCGGGTGGCCACCGACGTACTTCTTCCTCCTATATAAGCCTACGTACCCCGAAAACATCCATGGAGACAACGAAACACAATTTCCACCGCCGCAACCTTCTGTATCTGCGAGATCCCATCTTGGAGCCTTCGCCGGCGCTCCACCGGAGGGGGAATTGAAGGAAATATGCCCTAGAGGCAATAATAAAGTTATTATTTATTTCCTTATATCATGATAAATGTTTATTATTCATGCTAGAATTGTATTAACCGGAAACATAATACATGTGTGAATACATAGACAAACATAGTGTCACTAGTATGCCTCTACTTGACTAGCTCGTTTATCAAAGATGGTTATGTTTCCTAGCCATGGACAAAAGAGTTGTCATTTGATTAACAGGATCACATCAGTAGGAGAATGATGTGATTGACTTGACCCATTCAGTTAGCTTAGCACTTAATCGTTTAGTATGTTGTTGTTGCTTTCTTCATGACTTATACATGTTCCTATAACTATGAGATTATGCAACTCCCGTTTACCGGAGGAATACTTTGTGTGCTACCAAACGTCACAACATAACTGGGTGATTATAAAGGAGCTCTACAGGTGTCTCCGAAGGTACATGTTGGGTTGGCGTATTTCGATATTAGGATTTGTCACTCCGATTGTTGGAGAGGTATCTCTGGGCCCTCTCGGTAATGCACATCATTATAAGCCTTGCAAGCAATGTAGCTAATGAGTTAGTTACGGAATGATGAATTACGTAACGAGTAAAGAGACTTGCCAGTAACGAGATTGAACTAGGTATTGAGATACCGACGATCGAATCTCGGGCAAGTAACATACCGATGACAAAGGGAACAACGTATGTTGTTATGCGGTTTGACCGATAAAGATCTTCATAGAATATGTAGGAGCCAATATGAGCATCCAGGTTCCGCTATTGGTTATTGACCGGAAACGTGTCTCGGTCATGTCTACATAGTTCTCGAACCCGTAGGGTCCGCACGCTTAAGGTTTCGAGGATAGTTATATTATGAGTTTATGAGTTTTGATGTACCGAAGGAGTTCGGAGTCCCGAATGAGATCGAGGACATGACGAGGAGTCTCGAAATGGTCGAGACGTAAAGATCGATATATTGGACAACTATATTCACACTTTGGAAAGGTTCCGAGTGATTTGGGTGTTTTTCAGAGTACCGGAGAGTTACGGGAATTCGCCGGGGAATATATGGGCCTTATTGGGCCATACGGGAATAGAGGAGAGAGGCCAAAAGGAAGGAGGCCTGCGCCCCCCCTCTGGTCTGAATTGGACAAGGGGCGCAGCCCCCTTTTCCTTTTTCCTCTCCCCCTCTTTCCCCTTCTCCTACTCCAACAAGGAAGGAGGGAGTCCTACTCCCGGTGGGAGTAGGACTCCCCTTGGCGCGCCCCTCCTAGGCCGGCCGCCCCTCCCCCCTTGCTCCTTTATATATGGGGGTGGGGGGCACCTCTAGACACAACAACGATTGATCCCTTGGATCTCTTAGCCGTGTGCGGTGCGTCCCTCCACCATAGTCCACCTCGATAATACTGTAGCGGTGCTTAGGCGAAGCCCTGCGACGGTGGAACATCAAGATCGTCACCACGCCGTCGTGCTGACGAAACTCTTCCCCGACACTTTGCTGAATCGGAGTCCGGGGATCATCATCGATCTGAGCGTGTGCTAGAACTCGGAGGTGCCGTAGTTTCGGTTCTTGATCGGTCGGGCCATGAAAACGTACAACTACATCAACCGCGTTGTTATAACGCTTCCGCTATCGGTCTACGAGGGTACGTGGACAACACTCTCCCCTCTCGTTGCTATGCATCACCGTGTGCGTAGGATTTTTTTTGAAATTACTACGTTCCCCAACAGTGGCATCCGAGCCAGGTTTTATGCATAGATGTCATATGCACGAGTAGAACACAAGTGAGTTGTGGGCGATACAAGTCATACTGCTTACCAGCATGTCATACTTTGGTTCAGCGGTATTGTGAGATGAAGCGGCCCGGACCGACATTATGCGTACGCTTACGCGAGACTGGTTTCACCGTTACGAGCACTCGTGCTTAAAGGTGACTGGCGGGTGTCTGTCTCTCTCACTTTAGTTGAACCGAGTGTGGCTACGCCCGGTCCTTGCGAAGGTTAAAACAGCACTAACTTGACAAACTATCGTTGTGGTTTTGATGCGTAGGTAAGAACGGTTCTTGCTCAGCCCGTAGCAGCCACGTAAAATTTGCAACAACAAAGTAGAGGATGTCTAACTTGTTTTTGCAGGGCATGTTGTGATGTGATATGGTCAAGACGTGATGCTATATTTTATTGTATGAGATGATCATGTTTTGTAACCGAAGTTATCGGCAACTGGCAGGAGCCATATGGTTGTCGCTTTATTGTATGAAATGCAAACGTCCTGTAATTGCTTTACTTTATCACTAAGCGGTAGCGATAGTCGTAGAAGCAATAGATGGCTTAACGACAACGATGCTATGATGGAGATCAAGGTGTTGCACCGGTGACGATGGTGATCACGACGGTGCTTCGGAGATGGAGATCACAAGCACAAGATGATGATGGCCATATAATATCACTTATATTGATTGCATGTGATGTTTATCCTTTATGCATCTTATCTTGCTTTGATTGACGGTAGCATTTTAAGATGATCTCTCACTAAATTATCAAGAAGTGTTCTCCCTGAGTATGCACCGTTGCGAAAGTTCTTCGTGCTGAGACACCACGTGATGATCGGGTGTGATAGGCTCTACGTTCAAATACAACGGGTGCAAAACAGTTGCACATGCGAAATACTCAGGTTAAACTTGACGAGCCTAGCATATACAGATATGGCCTCGGAACACGGAGACCGAAAGGTCGAGCATGAATCATATAGTAGATATGATCAACATAGTGATGTTCACCATTGAAAACTACTCCATCTCACATGATGATCAGACATGGTTTAGTTGATTTGGATCACGTGATCACTTAGATGACTAGAGAGATGTCTGTCTAAGTGGGAGTTCTTAAGTAATATGATTAATTGAACTTTAATTTATCATGAACTTAGTCCTGGTAGTATTTTGCAAATTATGTTGTAGATCAATAGCTCACGTTGTTGTTTCCCTATGTTTTTATATGTGTTCCTAGAGAAAACTAAGTTGAAAGATGTTAGTAGCAATGATGCGGACTTGGTCCATGATATGAGGTTTATCATCATTGCTGCACAGAAGAATTATGTCCTTGATGCACCGCTAGGTGACAGACCTATTGCAGGAGCAGATGCAGATGTTATGAACGTTTGGCTAGCTCAATATGATGACAACTTGATAGTTTTGTGCACCATGCTTTATGGCTTAGAATTGGGACTTCAAAGACGTTTTGAACATCATGGACCATATGAGATGTTCCAGGAGTTGAAGCTAATATTTCAAGCAAATACCCGAGTTGAGAGATATGAAGTCTCCAACAAGTTCTATAGCTAAAAGATGGAGGAGAATCGCTCAACTAGTGAGCATGTGCTCAGATTGTCTGGGTACTACAATTGCTTGAATCAAGTGGGAGTTAATCTTCTAGATAAGATAGTGATTGACAAAATTCTCTAGTCACCACCACCAAGTTAGTAGAACTTCGTGATGAACTATAATATGCAAGGGATGATGAAAACAATTCCCAAGCTCTTCGCGATGCAAAAATTGGCGAAGGTAGAAATCAAAGAAAAACATCAAAGTGTTGATGGTGGACAAGATCACTAGTTTCAAGAAAAAGGGCAAAGGGAAGAAGGGGAACTTCAATAAGAACAACAAGCAAGTTGCTGCTTAAGTGAAGAAGCCCAAGTATGGACCTAAGCCTAAGACTAAGTGATTCTACTGCAAAGGGACTGGTCACTAGAAGTGGAACTACCCCAAGTATTTCGCGGATAAGAAGGATGGCAAAGTGAACATAGGTATATTTGATATACATGTTATTGATATGTACTTTACTAGTGTTTATAGCAACCCCTTGGTATTTGATACTGGTTCAGTTGCTAAGAGTAGTAACTCGAAACAGGAGTTGCAGAATAAACAGAAACTAGTTGAGGGTGAGGTGACGATGTGTGTTGGAAGTAGTTCCAAGATTGATATGATCATCATCGCACACTCCCTATACTTTCGGGATTAGTGTTGAACCTAAATAAGTGTTATTTGGTGTTTGCGTTGAGCATGAATGTGATTTGATCATGTTTATTGCAATACGGTTATTCATGTAAGACAGAGAATAAATTGTTATTCTGTTTACATGAATAAAACCTTCTATGGTCATACACCCAATGTTGATGGTTTATTGAATGTTGATCATGGTGATACACATATTCATAATGTTGAAGCCAAAAGATGCAGAGTTGATAATGATAGTGCAACTTATTTGTGGCACTGCCGTTTGGGTCATATTGATGTAAAGCGCATGAAGAAACTCCATGCTGATGGGCTTTTGGAATCACTTGATTATGAATCAATTGATGCTTGCGAACCATGCCTCATGGGCAAGATGACTAAGACTCCGTTCTCCGGAACAATGGAGCGAGCAACAGATTTGTTGGAAATAATACATACTGATGTATGCGATCCAATGAGTGTTGATGCTCGTGGCAAGTATCGTTATTTTCTGACCTTCACAGATGATTTGAGCAGATATGGTATATCTACTTAATGAAACACAAGTCTGAAACATTTGAAAAGTTCAAAGAATTTCAGAGTGAAGTGGAGAATCATCGTAACAAGAAAATAAAGTTTCTACGATCTGATCGTGGAGGAGAATATTTGAGTTACGATTTTGGCCTTCATATAAAACAATGTGGAATAGTTTCACAGCTCACGCCACATGGAACACCACAACGTAATGGTGTGTCCAAACGTCATAACCGCACTTTATTGGATATGGTGCGATCTATGATGTATCTTACCGATTTACCACTATCGTTTTTGGGTTATGCATTAGAGACAGTTGCATTCACTTTAAATAGGGCACCATCAAAATCCGTTTGAGATGACGCCTTATGAATTGTGGTTTGGCAAGAAACCAAAGTTGTCGTTTCTTAAAGTTTGGGACTGCGATGCTTATGTGAAAAGGTTTCAACCTGATAAGCTCGAACCAAATCGGAGAAGTGCGTCTTCATAGAATACCCAAAGGAAACTATTGGGTACACCTTCTATCACAGATCCGAAAGCAAGATATTCGTTGCTAAGATGGATCCTTTCTAGAGAAGGAGTTTCTCTCGAAAGAAGTGAGCGGGAGAAAAGTAGAACTTGATAAGGTAATAGTACCTTCTCCTGAATTGGAAAATAGTTCATCGCTGAAATCAGTTCCAGTGATTCCTACACCAATTAGTGAGGAAGCTAATGATGATGATCATGAAACTTCAGATCAAGTTATTACAGAACCTCGTAGGTCTTCCAGAGTACGGTCCGCACCAGAGTGGTACGGTAATCCTGTTCTGGAAGTCATGTTACTAGACCATGATGAACCTACGAACTATGAGGAAGCGATGATGAGCCCAGATTCCGCGAAATGGCTGGAGGCCATGAAATCTGAGATAGGATCCATGTATGAGAACAAAGTGTGGACTTTGGTGGACTTGCCCGATGATCGTCAGTCCATAGAAAATAAATGGATCTTCAAGAGGAAGACAGACGTTGATAGTAGTGTTACTATCTACAAAGCTCGAATTGTCGCAAAAGGTTTTCGACAAGTTCAATGTGTTGAATACAATGAAATTTTCTCACTCGTATCGATGCTTAAAAGTCTGTCCGAATCATGTTAGCAAATTGCCGCATTTTATGAAATCTGGCAAATGGATAAATAAAACTGCATTCCTTAATGGATTTATTAAAGAAGAGTTGTATATGATACAACTATAAGGTTTTGTCAATCCTAAAGGTGCTAACAAAATATGCAAGCTCCAGCAATCCATCTATGGACTGGTGGAAGCATCTCGGAGTTGGAATATACGCTTTGATAAGTTGATCAAAGCATATAGTTTTAATATAGACTTGCGGTGAAGCCTGTATTTACAAGAAAGTGAGTGGGAACACTACATCATTTCTGATAAGTATATGTGAATGACATATTGTTAATCGTAAATAATGTAGAATTATTCTGCAAAGCATAAAGGAGTGTTTGAAAGGAGTTTTTCAAAGAAAGACCTCAGTAAAGCTATTTACACATTGAGCATCAAGATCTATATAGATAGATCAAGACACTTGATAAGATTTTTCAATGAGTACATACCTTGAGAAGATTTTGAAGTAGTTCAAAATGGAATAGTCAAAGAAGGAGTTCTTGCCTGTGTTACAAGGTGTGAGATTGAGTAAGACTCAAAACCCGACCACGGCAGAAGATAGAAAGAGAATGAAAGTCATTCCCTATGCCTCAACCATAGGTTCTATAAAGTATGCCATGCTGTGTACCAGATCTATTGCATACCCTACCACTAAGTTTGGCAAGGGAGTGCAATAGTGATCTAGGAGTAGATCAATGGACAGCGGTCAAGAATATCCTTAGTAAGGACTAAGGAGATGTTTCTCGATAATGGAGGTGATAAAAGAGTTCGTCGTAAAGAGTTACATCGATGCAAGCGTTTACACCAATCCAGATGACTCTAAGTCTCAATCTAGATACATATTAAAAGTGGGAGAAATTATCTAGAGTAGCTCCGTGCAGAGCATTGTAGACATAGAATATTTGCAAAATACATACGGCTCTGAATGTGACAGACCCATTGACTAAACTTCTCTCACGAGCAAAAACATGATCATACCTTAGTACTCTTTGGGTGTTAATCACATAGCGATGTGAACTAGATTATTGACTCTAGTAAACCCTTTGGGTGTTGATCATATGACGATGTGAACTATGAGTGTTAATCACATGCAGATGTGAATATTAGTGTTAAATCATATGGTGATGTGAACTAGATTATTGACTCTAATTCAAGTGGGAGACTGAAGGAAATATGCCCTAGAGGCAATAATAGAGTTATTATTTATTTCCTTATATCATGATAAATGTTTATTATTCATGCTAGAATTGTATTAACCAGAAACATAATACATGTGTGAATACATAGACAAACATAGTGTCACTAGTATGCCTCTACTTGACTAGCTCGTTTATCAAAGATGGTTATATTTCCTAGCCATGGACAAAAGAGCTGTCATTTGATTAACGGGATCACATCATTAGGAGAATGATGTGATTGACTTGACCCATTCAGTTAGCTTAGCACTTGATCGTTTAGTATGTTGCTGTTGCTTTCTTCATGACTTATACATGTTCCTATAACTATGAGATTATGCAACTCCCATTTACCGGAGGAACACTTTGTGTGCTACCAAACATCACAATGTAACTGGGTGATTATAAAGGAGCTCTACAGGTGTCTCCAAAGGTACATGTTGGGTTGGCTTATTTCGAGATTAGGATTTGTCACTCCGATTGTCGGAGAGGTATCTCTGGGCCCTCTCGGTAATGCACATCACTATAAGCCTTGCAAGCAATGTAGCTAATGAGTTAGTTACGGAATGATGCATTACGTAACGAGTAAAGAGACTTGCCGGTAACGAGATTGAACTAGGTATTGAGATATCGACGATCGAATCTCGGGCAAGTAACATACCGATGACAAAGGGAACAACGTATGTTGTTATGCGGTTTGACCGATAAAGATCTTCATAGAATATGTAGGAGCCAATATGAGCATCCAGGTTCCACTATTGGTTATTGACCGGAAACGTGTCTCGGTCATGTCTACATAGTTCTCGAACCCGTAGGGTCCGCACGCTTAAAGTTTCGATGATAGTTATATTATGAGTTTATGAGTTTTGATGTATCGAAAGAGTTCAGAGTCCCGAATGAGATCGGGGACATGACAAGGAGTCTCGAAATGGTCGAGACGTAAAGATCGATATATTGTACGACTATATTCGGACTTCGGAAAGGTTCCGAGTGATTCGGGTATTTTTCGGAGTACCGGAGAGTTACGGGAATTCGCGTGGGAGTATATGGGCCTTATTGGGCCATACGGGAATAGAGGAGAGAGGACAAAAGGAAGGAGGCATGCGCCCCCCCCCCTCTGGTCCGAATTGGACAAGGGGCGCAGCCCCCTTTTCCTTTTTCCTCTCCCCCTCTTTCCCCTTCTCCTACTTCAACAAGAAAGGAGGGAGTCCTACTTGGCGCACCCCCTCCTAGGCCGCCCCCCCCTTGCTCCTTTATATACGAGGGCAAGGGGCACCTCTAGACACAACAACGATTGATCCCTTGGATCTCTTAGCCATGTGTGGTGCCCCCCTCCACCATAGTCCACCTCGATAATACTGTAGCGGTGCTTAGGCGAAGCCCTGCGACGGTGGAACATCAAGATCGTCACCACGCCGTTGTGCTGATGAAACTCTTCCCCGACACTTTGCTGGATCGGAGTCCGGGGATCGTCATCGAGCTGAACGTGTGCTAGAACTCGGAGGTGCCGTAGTTTCGGTGCTTGATCGGTCGGGCCGTGAACACGTACGACTGCATCAACCTTGTTGTTATAATGCTTCCGCTATCGGTCTACGAGGGTATATGGACAACACTCTCCCCTCTCGTTGCTATGCATCACCATGATCTTGCGTGTGCGTAGGATTTTTTTTGAAATTACTACGTTCCCCAACAGGAATCGACCACGGAGGGCTTCTACATCAACACCATAGCCCCTCCGATGAGTTGTTAGTAGTTTACCACAGACCTTCAGGTCCATAGTTACTAGCTAGATGGCTTCTTCTCTCTTTTTGGATCTCAATACAATGCTCTCCCCCTCTCTTGTTGAGATCTATTCGATGTAAACTCTTTTTGCGGTGTGTTTGTCGAGACCCGATGAATTGTGGGTTTATGATCAAGTTTATCTGTGAGAAATATTTGAATCTCCTCTGAATTCTTTTATGTATGATTGATTTATCTTTGCAAGTATCTTCGAATTATCAGTTTGGTTTGGCCTACTAGATTGATCTTTCTTGCCATGGGAGAAGTGCTTAGCTTTGGGTTCAATCTTGCGGTGTCCTTACCCAGTGACAGAAAGGGTTGCAAGGCACGTATTGTATTGCTGCCATCGAGGATAAAAAAGATGGGGTTTATATCATATTGCATGAGTTTATCCCTCTACATCATGTCATCTTGCTTAAGGCGTTACTCTGTTCTTATGAACTTAATACTCTAGATGCAGGCAGGAGTCGGTCGATGTGTGGAGTAATAGTAGTATATGCAGGCAGGAGTCGGTCTACTTGTCGCGGACGTGATGCCTATATACATGATCATGCCTAGATAATCTCATAATTATTCACTTTTCTATCAATTGCTCGACAGTAATTTGTTCACCCACCGTAATACTTATGCTATCTTGAGAGAAGCCACTAGTGAAACCTATGGCCCCCGAGTCTATCTTTTATCATATTTGCTTTCAATCTACTTTTATTTGCATCTTTACTTTTTGCATCTATATTATAAAATACCAAAAATATATTTATCTTATCTTACTATCTCTATCAGATCTCACTTTCGCAAGTGGCCATGAAGGGATTGACAACCCCTTTATTGCGTTGGTTGCGAGTTCTTTGTTTGTTTGTGTGTGCGTGGGACTTTTGAGGAGCCTCCTACTGGATTGATACCTTGGTTCTCAAAAACTGAGGGAAATACTTACGCTACTATTGCTGCATCACCCTTTCCTCTTCAAGGAAAACCAACGCAAGCTCAAGACGTAGCAGTAGGCGATCCCCTTTCCCTTACAAACTCCTTGGTTCAACTCCACAATCTTGATGGAGGCTCCCAAGTGACACCTAACCAATCTAGGAGACATTGCTCTCCAAAAGGTAATAGATGGTGTGTTGATGATGAACTCCTTGCTCTTGTGCTTCAAATGATGGTCTTCCCAGCACTCAACTCTCTCTCACAGATTTGGATATGGTGGAAAGATGATTTGAGTGGAAAGCAATTTTGGGAAGGCTAGAGATCAAGATTCTTGTAGTTGGATTGGAATATCTTGGTCTCAACACATGAGTAGGTGGTTCTCTCTCAGAAAATGAGTAGTGGAAGTGTAGGCACGTTCTGATGGCTCTCTCTCGAATGGAGAAGGGGTGGAGGGGTATATATAGCCTCCACACAAAATCTATCCATTACACATAATTTACCAAAATCGATGGGACCGAATAGTGAAACTCGGTGAGACTGACCTGGTTCAACATGTGAATGTTAGGCTTTTCGGTGGGACCGATAATACCAACTCAGTGAGACCGATGCGCTAGGGTTAGGGCAAAACCTCATCTCGGTGAGACCAATCACATGAACTCGGTGAGACCGATCTTAGTAATAAGCAAACAGAGACTTGGTCAGGAAAACTCGGTGGGACCAATCGCTCATCTTGGTGAGACCAAAACGTAACGAAAAGGAAATAGAGAGTTTGCACTACGAACTCGGTGGGACCGATCGCTTGTCTCCGTTAGACCGAAACATTATGAAGGAAAACAGAGAGTTTGCAATCCCATCTCGGTGAGACCGTGATCCCTATCGGTGAGACCGAATTGATTAAGGTTTCTGGATATGGCTATGTCAAGTGAACTCGGTGGTGCCGGATAGATCAAATAGGGGAGGCCGAGTTTGACTTTAGGTTTAGGACATATGGGGAAATTAGAAAGTGGTTGAAGTACGGAGATCGCAACACATGTTTCTTCTAGGCTTTTGCCTCGGCAAGAAGAAAAAAGAATTTTGTGAAACGGTTAAGGGATGATGGGGGTAATTGGCTGGAGGGAATGCCCGAGCTGAATAACCACATTCTTAATTATTTCTCTCACTTGTTTAGTTCAGAAGTGCAGCATACAGATTCGGCCTTATTGCAAAAGGTCTAACACAAAGTTTCTGACCAAATGAATAACTTTCTAATGGTGCCTTTTACGGCTGATGATGTAAAGAAAGCAGTATTCAGTATAGGAGACTTCAAGGCCCCGGGACCAGATGGACTACACACGGTATTCTTTAAAAGGTACTGGAACTTAATTGGAGAAGAAATAACCTAAGAAGTACTAGCTGCTATCAACTACAAACAGATCCCCACTGAATGGAATGACACCACTGTTGTCATGATACCCAAGATAGATTCTCCAGAACTGGTAACACAATTTTGCCCTATTAGCCTTTGCAATGTGTTATACAAAATAATTCCTAAGATGCTAGCTCAAAGACTGAAAAGTATCCCGCCAGAGATTATTTCCCCTACACAAAGTGCTTTTGTGCCAGGACGGATGATTACTGATAACATCTTGATTGCATCTGAATGTGTGCACAAAATCAAGAATAAGAGAGCTGGATAGACGGGATTGTGTGCAGACAAGCTTGATATGCACAAAGCTTATGACAGGGTGGAATGATCTTTTCTGCGTGATATGATGCTCACACTCGGTTTTGATAATCAGTGGGTTGAGATGATGATGGCATGTGTGAGCTCTGTGAGATATAAAGTAAGGTTCAACTCTCAAGAGGCGGATTCCTTTACTCCAACGAGAGGTATTAGGCAGGGGCCCCCCTTTCTCCCTATCTATATTTCTTATGTGCAGAAGGTCTTTCTAGTTTACTGCAGTATGAAGAAGAAGCTGGTGGCATAGAGGGAATTAGAGTTTGCAGAAATGCACCATCAATATCACACCTTTTATTTGTTGACGATTCTCTTATTCTTATGAAAGCGGATATTTTAAATGCAGCTTCCTTACAACATGTTCTAGATACCTACTGTCATTGCTCGGGACAGATGGTGAGTCTATCAAAGTCAAGTGTATATTTTAGTCCTAACACTCCGGCCACATCAAGGACTGAGATTTCTCTGGGATTACATATTGATACTGAAGCATTGTCTGACAAGTATCTAGGGCTACCGGCAATGGTGGGGGCTGATAGAAGCGACTGTTTCAAACATTTTTATGAAAGAATCAAAGAGAGACTGAAGGGATGGATGGAAAAGCAATTATCTACAGGGGTAAAGAGATTCTTATTAAGGCGGTGGCCCAAGCTATCCCAGTGTTTGCTATGTTAGTGTTTAGCCTACCTAAAGGGGTCTGTAAAGACATCACCGATTTAATTGCCCAATTCTGGTGGGGCGATGACGAGGACCACAAAAGAATGCATTGGTACACCTGGTGGATGCTTTGTTACCCAAAAAATGAAGGAGGGGTGGGCTTTAGGGATCTCCACTCCTTTTAATCTTGCTATGCTATCGAAACAATGTTGGCGTCTCATAACCAATCCAGATCTCTTTGTGCGAGGGTACTAAAAACAGAATATTTTCCTAATTGTAGTCTGCTCCATGCTACACTGAAAAATGGATCCTCCTTCACTTGGCAAAGCATCATGAAAGGATTGGAAACTTTCAAAATGGGATACATTTGGAGGATTGGAAACAGTGAGAAGGTGAATATATGGACTGATCCATGGATCCCAGGGAGCCCGGATAGGAAGGTTATTTCAGGTCGTGGTCATACTCTGCTCAATTCTGTTAGCGACTTAATCGACCCTATATCAGGGACATGGGATGAAGCACTGCTTCGAACAATTCTGAATCTGGTGGACGTTAGGCAAATTATGCAGATACTGCTGAGTCACAATGCATTTGACGATTTTATTGCGTGGCATCCTCACCGCAGAGGGATATTCATTGTACGATCGGCATACAAAATACAGTGGTATCGGACTTTTGGGACACACACAAACATGGCTGAACGCCTAAGGCAATCCCAAGCTTCGGAAGTGTGGACTAGACTCTGGAAACTAAATATACCACGTAAAGTTTGGATCTTTTGCTCGCATGCTCTTCATGGAATCATCCCTCTAAAATTCATACTTATGAACAGGCATGTGGGATCGGATGGTGCTTGTCCGGTTTGTCATGGAGCTACTGAGGACTTTTTGCATATTTGACGGCCAGAGAGCTTTGGAGAGGCCTGGGCATATTGGAAATTCTTGATGAAGCTGCAACGGTGGATCGCTCTGGTTCGGTAATATTGGAGCATCTACTGTTGGCAGAGGATAAGCCAGTTCCGATGAAGCCGAATTGGATATTAAAAAAATTCTTGTTGTTGGTGTTGGTACCTCTGGTGGACTCGTCGCCAACACACTCATGATGAAGCAACACCCCCGCCAATGAGATGGCCTATGTCTGTTCTAGCAATTGCGAACAATTTTCATCAAGCAAATGTGAGGAACATGGTGAAAAATGAACAAAGATGGTTGAAACCCAGTCCAAAATTTGTTAAGTTAAATGTAGATGCCTCCTTCTATGCGGATGAGGGTGTTGGAGCATCGGCGGCAATCCTTAGAGATGAGAAGGGTAACTTTTTGGCAGCTCAGTGCAAATATATTCAGTATGCATCTGATGTAGTTACCTCGGACGCTATGGCGATGAGAAATGGATTGATCTTTGCAAGCTCATTAGGATTCAACAGGGTGGAGGCGAAGTCAGATTCTTCAATTGTTATTGACTATTGATCGGGACAGACAGAATGGTGGGACTCGGCTGCAGCATTATTTGCAGAATGCATTGACGTGTCTTTGTCAATTGGGAAAGTTATCTTTAAACTTTGTGCTCGTTCTTCGAATCAAGCGGCACATGTGCTAGCTAGTTACTGTTTTTGTAGTAAGATTTGTAGTCCATGGACTGATGAGCCCCGAGCTTGTCTGGTTTCCAAACTCCTAGACGATGTAATTCCTATTTGAGTTCAATAAAGCTAGCCATGATGGCCTTCTCTAAAAAAAACTCATATGTGTCCCTAACGGCCCGATAGACGCAACAAAATCACACGAGCGGGCGGGGGACGAGTCACCATTTTTGCTTGCAAGGCACAAGGGCACGTGCGTGCAAACCTGTCTGCCTAATAGGGATGAAAATAAAATGAAAACTTTCCCTTCTTTTCAGAGAAAAAATAGAAACGGAGAAAAAAATACGAAAGCAAAAATTTGCAAAACCAAAATAGAAATGAAATTTGTGTTGAGGAAACAAAAGGAAAAATGGAATGGTGTTTTCTGGTGGAACAAACATGAAAATGGAACCTCCGATTTCAATGAATATGAAATTTCCGTTTTACTATAGACCTATAACTGCTTTGTAGCACAAACACAAAATAACACACAATGACACAATGAGCAGAATGGAGCATTTAGACCCAACTTCTACGCAATTGTCCAATACTACTACAATACTACACTAATAGTATTTGTAACCAACCCCTTATAAGCGGTTAGAGAAGTAAAAATACGGTTTTACTCCTATATTTGGGACCTAACCGATCCCTTATTCGATGTAAGGGCATCTCCAAGGCGGACCTGCAAACCTCCCGCAACCGTCCGGGCCGCCGAAGCCATCCAACGCCGACCTATATCGGTCCGCGGGGTGGCAAGTTTTACTTCCTCTTGCTCAACTTGTTGATTGACTCATTCACTCAATGTTAGTCTACACATTATATATAGCCCGCACGCGTCGCTGTGGTGCACCACATGTCAGAGGGACGACTATTTACGTGCGCACACACTATTGGATGAAGCTGAAGGGGAAGTATGTGTGCGACGACATGATCCGCACATGAAAAACTTGTTGGACATCCGGGATCTGGTCGAATTTGCGACATTGCACTAGTGCAGAACCGGGCAATAGCACCGGTTCGTAAGGCCCTTTAGTGCCGGTTCCATAACCGGCACTAAAGTGTGGTCACTAAAGGCCCCCCCCTTTAGTATCGGTTCAGCACAAACCGGTGCTAAAGGGCAACCACGTGGCACGAGCCAGCTCCGGGGGCCTGGAGCCCTTTAGTACCGGTTGGTAAGACCAACCGGTACTATAAGGTTTGGGGGTTTTTAGTTTTATGATTTCTTTTTCATTTAATTTTGTGTTTCCATTTTAATTCTTTTTCGTTTGCTGGTATTTTAGATACTACACATTGTAAACATTATATATATATATATATATATATATATATATATATATATATATATATATATATATATATATAGAATTTCTAGTAGAACCAATCATCGAGTTCAACATGATTGTCATGATATTATAAGCGTTCATATATAACACCACAAAAGCAAATCACTTAAGTTCAGAACGAAGAACACGGACATGAAAGGACAAGTACTAATTAAGAGCAGCATGAAGAACTAGCTAAATCACTCCTGCTAGCTACTCTCTCTCTGGTAAAAATAGCATAGAACATGTATAGTTCTCCTGATTGATCATACTGGAGCATGCCGATGAACATGTCTCCTAATCGTGGGATGCGCTTCTCATTGCTGCCCCCTAGTACTTCTCTGCGATCATTAACAATTTTCCTCCAATCTTTCATTATTAAGCATTCATCGCTTCTAGAAATCCTGAATGCATTCATGTGCAATGCAGGATATCTTGGCCTTAAGCTAAGAATTGACATCTGACCTTTAGTCTCGATCCCCTGAGGCACAACTGTCATCGGGAGTCCCTGTTGAAGAACATCGTATAATACTTAATTAATATACTTAGCAATGAAAGTTTAGCAAAAAAATATGTATGCAAAATATGCACTGAGGACAAATAGTAAATATCTTACCATCATTCCTAAATAGATGTGACCGTAGTTCAATACCATCACTATTGGTCGCACGTTTTGAGTACTAACATTTCTAAGTGCAGGAATTTTTTTTGTCTTGACAGTATGAAGATCCTCAAGCCATGAAACGTAATGACTTATCTCCTCGCAGTTTAGTTCAGCTCCGGGACAGTAGAAGGTTCTGTCTACCAAGCGCCGGACATGTTTGGTTGAATGGAGGTAAGCTGTCAATAGAAATTAGTTGTCAGCTATTTTTGAAATAAGCAATATCAAAGACAAAAATATATTTGAGAAGAACTCACATAATGGTAGAACTGGAGGCGTCTGCACATCGACCCATATGTCTCTATTACCTTCAATATCATCTTCCGGACGAATATCAAAGGTGATAACCATACTAGGCTCAAATGCATAAGCCTTGCATAGTGCTTGCCAAGTTTTGCATTCAAAATAGGTGTACGTGTGTGCATTGTATACTTTGACGTTGAAATTATAACCATCATGCTCAGTTTTTAGGTAAGCTCTCTTTACCTCCATAGTTTCCATATCTTTGAAACCTATCTTATCCAAGACAAAAATTCTTGCATGGCATGGGATGCGCTAGTAGAATAGTGAAAATTAAAAATTATAAGTCAGGCAAATGAAGCATATATAAGTCATGCTTAATTACGAAAACAGACTTGTCGTTGTGACTTACTGTATCGAATTCGAAAGTCTCGTCCAGCTTGATGCTGAATCGCCTACCATCAACAAGGAAATTTCTGTCGCACTAGCCGCGCTCGTCTTCACAGTATTGGCACATACTAAAAATTTTTCCGTCGTCAGACGACATTTCCTATGTTCATATTAGGCGAAACTTTAAACACTTACTAATTCAATTAATTCAACTACTTTCTATTAATTCAACTAAGCATTTACTAAAAATAAACTAGTTATATTAATTCAATTAGTTCAACTAAGCATTTACTAAAAATAAACTAGTTCTATATATTAATTCAACTAGTTCAACTAAGCATTTACTAAAAATAAACTAGTTCTATATATTAATTCAACAAGTTCAACTAAGCATTTACTAAAACTAAACTAGTTCTATATATTAATTCAACTAGTTCAACTAAGCATTTACTAAAAATAAACTAGTTCTATATATTAATTCAACAAGTTCAACCAAGCATTTACTAAAAATAAACTAGTTCTATATATTAATTCAACTAGTTCAACTAAGCATTTACTAAAAATAAACTAGTTCTATATATTAATTCAACAAGTTCAACTAAGCATTTACTAAAAATAAACTAGTTCTATATATTAATTCAACTAGTTCTATATATTAATTCAACTAAACATTAAACACTAATTATATACTAATAATAATAATCTAAATTATATACTAATTAAACATAAAAAATTTCCATAGTAATTAAACACTAATTAAAGACTAATTTCCATATAAAAAATTTTGATAACTAAAAAATTTTGATAACTAAAAGTGTGTGTGTGTGTGTGTGTGTGTGTGCTCGGGGAGGGGCGGCGCCCATGGTGGCCGCCGGGGGCGAGGGAGAGGGGTTAGAGGGGGAGAGCTCACAGCGGGGTGACGACGACGGCGAGGCGACGGCAAGGCGACGGTAAGGCGACGGCGAGGCGACGGTAAGGCGACGGCGACGACGGCGGCGACGGGGACGGGGGCAGCGACGGGGACGAGGGCGGCGACGGGGACGGGGGCGGGCCCGGGGCGGTGACGGGAACGGGGGCGGCGACGGGGACGGGGGCGGCGACGGAGACGATCGAGGGCGGCGGCGACGGCGACGGAGACGGAAACAGAGGAACAAACAGAGAGGGAAAACGAAATTTTCGGACGTGTTGTATATATAGACCCCCCCTTTAGTACCGGTTGGAGCCACCAACCGGTACTAAAGGCCTGTTTTGGCCAGGCCAAGCGGCGGGAGACTACCCCCTTTAGTACCGGGTGGTGGCACAAACCGGTACTAAAGGCCCCCCTTTAGTGCTGGTTTGTTCCACGACCCGGTACTAAAGGTCTCGCGCTGCCACCCCAAAGTTTAGTCCCACCTCGCCGGGCGAAGGGCAGCCGCACTGGTTTATAAACCCAGCCGCGACTACCTCTTTGAACTCCTCTATATAGCAGGCTGGTGGGCCTAAACTCTGCGCGCTGCCCTGTGAGTCTGCTGGGCCTTTAAGGCATGTAATTGCACGCCCGTGGCCTAGCAGACCCACAGGGCAGCGCCCCAATTTTTTTAATAGTTTTTTTCTTTTTTGCTTTATTTTCTTCTATTTATTTCTGCGTAGTTTTTTGTATAGTTTTTTCTTTTCTGTTATATTTATTTTCTTCTATTTATTTGTGAGTAGTTTTTCATCTAGTTTGCCAAAATTCAACATTTTCAGAGTTTATTTTGTAGTGATTTTCAATTTCACGGTCATTTTATATAGTTTTTTTCTTTTCAGCTATAGTTTTTTTTCTGCTATTTTTTCTTTTCTGCAAAACTTGATGGTCAAAGTCTGGAGTTATAACCAAAGTTAAAAAAAAAGAAATGCTGACGTGCAATTAGTTTTTGCCATAACAGAAGAAGTCCGGAGTTGTAATAAGTTATTAAAAATAAAAAAGAGGTGCAATGCTCATTAATTTGCTTCAAGCCTTTCGGAATAGTGTAAACTGCACTGCGCATAGCTCCGTGCAGTCTACCATATTCCCGAAGGCTTGAAGCTAAACAACGTGAGCATTGAGCCTCTTCTTCATCGTCTCTGCACTCAGGGCTTATAAACCGCTCCTAGTCCCTATCTCTTCGCGAGGTGGGACTAAAAAACAGCTTACTAAGAAACTGTAGTACTGGTTCATCCATGAACCGGTACTAAAGGTGCTCGTGGGGCCCAGCCTTACCTGACACAACCTCATTAGTACCAGTTCGTGGCACGAACCGGTGCTAAAGGTTCGCCACAAACCGGTACTAAACAACTCCTCCCGCCTAGCAGTTGGTGCATACTGAACGCAAAAAATATAAGAGCATTTAGATCATGATCTTATATTTCTTTACATTCTAAATTGTCAATATGATCTTATAACATCAAAAATACTTTGATCATCAATGATCTTTGTGTGTACAATCTGAATTGTCAATATGAGTCATCAACGATTTATAAACCGATGAAGACTCATATTGCGGCCACAAATTCTACACATAGAGTTCAATGAAGACCAAGTGCTTGTGATAGTTTGAGAAATAACATATTTAAGGTGGTAAAAGGCTTGTTAGGGGAGCGAGGTAGGACTAAAAACAGCTTGCCATAACCTCATTAGTACTGGTTCGTGGTACGAACCGGCACTAAATGGTGATGGTGGGGCCATAGCCTGACTGCAGGCTGACACAACCTCTTTAGTACCGGTTCGTGGCATGAACCGGTACTAAAAGTTTGCCACGAACCGGTGCTAATGTGCTTCACATTTTTACATGCTATGTGCTTCAAACCGGCACTATTGTGCTTCACATTTGACCCTTTTTATACTAGTGTTGTTATACTAGACTTAATTTACATGCTATGTGTGAATGATTTGTGCTATTTTCTTATCCGAACTTTGATGAATATCAGACGTTTTGCATGAATTTCGTCTGATTTGTTAGCATGCGGCTTGAAATTTATGCGACTAGTGTTGGATGGCGTCCTCCCGCATCCGTGTCCGCGGACGGATGCTGGAGGATTTTTACGGGTTGCCGTTGGATATGCCCTAAGGGAGTAAATTTTTTACTCCGACCCCAACCATTTTCCTAAATATACCCCATCGAAACGGTCCGGAGTAAAATTTCTGCTCTATCTCTCGCCTCCCCTGCTGCTCCTATGCGCCGCCGCTGCAAGGACGGCCCTGATGGATGCGTCGCCGCCGGCGCGCTACTTCCGACGAGGAGGAGCTAATCCCAGCGCTGGCCTCCGTCACGGCGGCCACGAGGAGCACAAGTGCGGTGAGGTCCTCGCTCCATGGCCTATTCTTACGACTCTCATCAGGGAGCATGAAGTAGATCTGCCTCTGGCGGAGCTCCTCGACCCCGGACACGGTGGCCACGGGGCCCTCGAGCCCAATCACGTGGCGTCCCCAGCCACTAAGTTGTCCTCGAGCGCCTTAGCCGCGCACGGGTACTCCCACAACTCCCTCGTTAGTCAACCTGGCAGTCGGGTCGGGTTTGACCGGGTTAACCTGAGCCAAACCCATGCCCGATGCTACTATCGGGTGCCCCACCGACCCACAACTCAATCTAACAGTTCGACCCATGGGCACGCACGCCCTTGGACACCCGACCCGAATGGGTAGGGTATGGGTCATCATGTATGCCCATGGGTGTGGTGTAACCCATGGGTAACCTGATTAGTTGTGGGCATGGTATGTGCATAGGTGTACGGCCATGGGTTACCCGATGGGTTGCCCGATTAATATGAAATGTACCACATACACATTGTGGTATAATTTATACAACGTGTTAATCATTATGCATATATGTACAAGCTATAACATTTTTTGAGCGTACATACAAGCCATAGCAAAGAAACGATAAAAGCAAAAAGAATTTTTTTTTGAGACAAAAAAGCAAAAAGAATTGGAAGCTCAGCGGTACACCGGCCGCATGCACTTGACCCATAGCACAGAAAAAGGTCAAAAACAATGGGTAGCCCAATGATACAACCATATATGGGCCATCATGAACGTGCATATTGGCCTTGGCCCATGTTTGATGCCTCTCTGGCTGCTGTGATGCTGGTATGAGTTTAGTACCACCTCGTCTACGGAAGAAGGAATGGTAGGATGTTCTATAAAAGAGAACCACAACCCAGGTCTGGTCAATGCTCTCTGTGCTGCACTGTCGCCCTCATTCTTTTTTGAAGTAAAGCATAGCTTTAACATTAACGGTGTCCAGGCAAGTCGCCCTGGACAGAAGCCACAAGCGTGGCAGGTACATCATAGTCCCATTGCATCGGGTGATCAGCCTCGCACAAGCGGCCTAAACTAGCAAGTTCATGGGCAACGGAGTTTGCCCCTCTCCTACATGACACTATTACATGATGAGAAAACCAAAGCTTCAGCTGTAGTTTGGTATCTTCGATGATAGCCGAGTAAGCCAACGAATCTGCCCTTCTCAGATCCATTGCATCCGCAACGAGCTGGGAGTCGGTCTCGAAGTTCACCCTCAGCATGCCAAGTTCCGCCGCAAGTGCAACGCCGTGAGCCATGGCATTGACCTCTGCCCCAAATGGGTCTCCTACATGCTGTTGACGACCTGCGCGAGCACAAATGACAGTGCCTTCCGAGTCTCTCGCCACTACACCCCAACCTGCATGTTGCTCACCTGGCACATACGAGCCATCAACATTTATCTTGATCATGTCCTCCTGAGGCGGCCTCCACTTGTCATCCCTCTGGTTCTCAGTTTTTTTGGAGAAGACTTGGTGGTATTCTAAAATGTAGCTGCGAGTGCGCCTTGCAACCTCTCCGGCGGACCAAGGGATCTCGCCCTCCCTGAGCTTATTCCGATTGCTCCGCCACAGCCACCAGGCGGTGAGAATGCATATTCTGTCCTGCTCATCAATTCTCCACAAATGATCCATCATCTCATGTACTGATGTTATCTCCTCCATCTTCATCCTTTCGCCCTCCAAGGCCAGGTCCCGCCACACCTGTTTCACAGCCTTGCATTTAATGAATAGGTGAGCTCCATCCTCAGCTGCTCGTCCACAGAACAAGCAAGTTGTATCTTCAATCGGTACACCCCTTCTTGCCAAGCTAGTCCGAAATGCCAAGGACTCATGTCTAACACGCCATGCAAACATTTGGACGTTCCTGGGGCAGGGGAGCTTCCAAATTCGTTTCCAGGAATCATCGTGGCACCCATCCAAGTTACCCAGCACTATAGTACTACTGCTTGCTCCTCCATCCTTTGCCATCCTCTCCAGCTGTGTGTGTAGCTTGTATGCACTTTTGACAGAATGTAGGCCTTTGGGGTCGAACTGCCATGCGATGAAGTCTTGAACTCCCTCTCGGACTGGAATTTTGAGGATACACTCGGCATCAACATTCCAGAAGGTATCCCGAACTAGTTGTTCATCCCAGCTGCCTGTTATGGGACTGATCAGGTCACTGACATGCTCTAATATGTTCCCCCCTCGTGGCGTCATAATTGTCCTCGCCCACGGCCGCGGCAGCCAAGGCTCAGTCCAGAGCTTGATACTCGTGCCGTCGCCAACACGCCATACATATCCCTCTCGCACTAGCTGCAAGCCATGTAGAAGGCTTCGCCAGGAATAGGATATACCATCCTTTGGCTCGGCCTGAAGCATGTGGGTGTCCGGGAAGTACTTTGCTTTCAGGATCTGGGCACAAAGAGAGTCAGGGTGCTCTATCATCCTTCAGATCTGCTTAGACAACATAGCAATATTGAAACCATGCATATCTCTGAAGCCTAAACCACCTTGGGCTTTTGACTTTGTTAGTTTGTCCCAGCTAATCCAGTGGATCGTGTTCTCCTTGTCCTGCTGCCTCCACCAGTAGGACCCCATAAGCGAGCTCGGTTCTTGGCAGAACGATTTAGTGAGATAGAAACAAGACATGGCAAAAGTTGGAATCGCCTGAGCAACAGCTTTCACCAAAGTTTCCTTCCCCGTTTTGGCTATCAACTTCTCTAACCACCCGTACATGCGTCCGGCCATGGCACCTTTGAGATAAGCGAAGGCTTTCCTCTTGGATTTCCCGACATGTACAGGCAGCCCAAGATATTTGTCATTCCAGTTCTCACTCCCAATCTGCAAGGCCTCCTTCACTCGACCTCTGTCACATGCTAAAGTGTTGGGGCTAAACATCACGGCCGATTTTTCAGTGTTGATACATTGCCCCAAACAGTTTTCATACAGCTCGAGAATATTCCTCATAGCCTCTGCCTTCTCCTGAGTTGCCTTCATGAGCAACATCGAGTCATCCGCGAAGAAAAGATGTGACACCACCGGGGCAGTGTTGCAAACTTTGATTCCACCATTCAACCCAGTCCGTTCGCCCGCTTGAAGGAGAGCTGATAAGCCTTCTGCACATATAGCAAATAAATACGGGGACGCCGGATCTCCCTGCCTCAAACCCCTCGACGGGCTGAACTGCTGGGTGAGGGCGCCATTAACCTTTATCTGATATTTCACCGAGGTTACACACTTCATAATTAGAGCAACCCAATGTTGTTTGAAGCCCAATTTACACAGCATCGCAGCTAAAAAGTTCCATTCAACCCGATCGTAAGCTTTGCTCATGTCAGCTTTAACGGCAGCAATCCCTTCCTTCCTCCTCCTCTTGTTCAGCAAAAAGTGTGACAGCTCGTACGCAATGAGCACATTATCTGTGATAAGCCTCCCCGGCACTGTCGCCCTGATTTGGTCGTGATTATTGCGGTTGTTTGTTGCTTTGGGGCATGGGCACGATTTAAAACCCATGGTTCGGGCAAAAGTCTTCCGCGATCATCACGACCAAAACAGAGCGATTGTTCGTTTTCTCACAAAAGAGCATTGATTCTCAAAAGTGCAGAACTAGTACTAGTGCAGGCGCCGGCCTTGTTGTTTCAGTGCAAAAGCTACTCGGCAGTGTCCGCTCTCCTCGACTAATTGCTGTGTGCGTGACAGGAGTCGGTTCGCGTGGGCATGAATGGACCGGATAATTGCCATGTATGCATAGGCTGCTCAAGAAGGCCGCCCGCGGCCGGTGTATGCATAGCCCTCCATCCTCACTGAGCACAACCGCGACGGCGGTCGGTCACGGTGCGGCATGACAAGAGCACCGGGTGGAAGGCAACCAAAAAGTAACTTTACTCCGCTAAATTTGAGCTTAGGGGATCGCCTAGAACTGACCAAAACTTAATGAAGTAAATATACTCTACTAAGGCCCTGTTTCATAGTTAAGTATTATAAAAACCAAAGTATCAAAAACTGCAGTAATTTAACATGTAGGTACAAATACCATGGTTTTAATAGAACATCGTTTTTTGTGGTATTCACGATACAAAGGACTTGTTTGGCTACGTCGCAAAACGCTATAAAATTTCCTGGCTAGCTTTTAGCCGTGCATGCATTTGAAGCTAGCTAGCCATAGTACTAGAATATATAGATCGACTAGACTAATGATGATTAGCGACAGCAACGCCGGTGGAGTAATTAGCAAATGACGTCTGAGCAATAGGTACTTGAAAATCTTCATACCAGACATTTGCAAGAAGGCACATGAATCGAACATATAGATTTTGGCTCAAACATTCTTCTCTGTAATATAAGCGCCACACACAGTTGTTCTATGAAAATCAAACAAATGTCACCACCTAGTAAAATGTGATGAAAACATCTCTGAATCACCATATAGACAACAGGGAAGAGTGAAAAAATCCCATGTCAGCTTTTTGCCAACGCTGAGGAAAGAAGCAGAGTGTTCAAGTACTGCAAGCAGCCGCAGGTAACGAACAACTAAAAGACCTCAACTCAGACAGTTTGTACTTGCACCCTGCCTACTGCCTAAGCTCCGTCCGACCCTTCTTTTCGGCTGCTCAGTTTTTTAAAAAGAGGTATGAGGTTCTTCTTTTTATACAGAGAAAATACTGTGGTTTGGCAAAAACTGCAGTATTAAAATCATGGTTTTTAGAGGCAACCAAACAGCCCTATGTAAATAAAACTACAATAATATAAAAAACTGTAGTATTTTGAAAATACTTTAAAAATACTTTATTATCAAACGGGGGTTTACACTTCACCGGATACTTCGCTATTTTTAGGGAATCGGTTAAAAATGCCCTAAGTTCCTAAAATAATCATATTATTTTGTAGCCACGTTGACCTTAAAATTTATTTGTTTTTATGTGTATTTCTCTATGATACATAGAGTTCCGATCAACGCCATCTTCTGTTTTCCGTGTCCGCTCGGTATTCGCTATGTGTCTATTTTCGGTAGTATCTGTTTCCGTATTCATTTGCGGGTTTCTGTATTTGTTTTCGCATCTGCAAACACAATATGAAAACAAATATGATAGCACCCAGTTTCGTCTATTTCCGCTTCGTTTTCATCCCTACCGCCCAATGTGACTTGCAAGCGCGCAAAGGATGCCACACACGGGCCATAGAGTGAACAAGAAATCACTCAATGCCTGCATTATCTGATATATGCAGACACTGACGCATCATGTGCCTTTCTTCTTGCTGCCTCTCGTTCACCACTCGCTTGTGGTGGAGAGCTAGTTTCCGCTACGTGTGTGCATGTTGCCACTACATAGTAATCTAGATAACTCTTGTGCCACCAGATACATAATGCCACCAAACTACCATACCGATGCCCCCTAGTCCTAAGCAGACCATCTATATCATAACATGCACAAATCGATGCTGATACATATATGACTTTAGCAATGTTTGTTCTGGTTTCAGGAGTTACAACTTTCTGGTGCTTTATTATATAGCTTCTCGATCTCTATTGGTGTAATAGACCTAAGGCTGTGCCAGTCATCTCGATCAATTTTGAAGATGTAGTTGCACCGGTTGGTAGGAGCATGTTCCCAGAGTCTGACAATTGCTTAGCTTGTCTTGCAATTAACACTTAGTGCTAGCACACTTATGATTGCTGCCATTATACTTGAATCTGCAACTCTAGTGGATTATTAGTGGAGTGGGCTAGGTTAACTTTAACCTTTTACACTATACTACATTCTTCACTCCAACATGGCAACGAATTGCTAGTGCTTTCTGGAAGACAAATTCTGTAATAATATTCGTGATCGTAGAAGTGACATTCAGTTCGGTTCCGACAGAAGTACGTAAGTTGATTTTTGGAGAAGGAAGTACGTAAGTTGATGAATTGATCCTCCACAATGCTGGTCGTTGGAATTTGGAAACAACAGTACACCACAGTGCATACTTCATGTGTGTGAGCTGGTTGTCACGATCAACACGGTAAACTATTTTGATTTTCCCCTTTATTATAGCAAGTAGAAAATGGCGTGAGTCTTTTAGAATGCAGTGATAGCAACTTTATTCATTCGATATGCTGGCTGCACTTCCACCCGCCTATGTACATGCTATCTATCAATACTCCAGCCAAATATCAACTTATCTTGTAAGAATGTTATACAAAACTCTCCCAAGGTACAGATCAACATAGCCTTTACACATTCATAGGATAGTAAGTAATTTCATAGCTAGTACTACCTCCATCCGGGTTTGTTAGGCCCCCTCTTATTTTGTGCTAAAGTTTGACCTATAAGTTTTGTTGAATAATTATGCATTTTTCTGTTAACTTTAATCCAGAAAAACAATAGGTTGATCAACATGATAGAGAGAACAATTGAGACATGCGATTGATTGTTGAAACTAATCATGCAATTGAGATCATAATCAACAAGCAACATATCCATGTCGATCACTAGTAGTAGTAAACCAAATGCTAGCCCTAACATAGAGGATAAGATGACATCAGGGCCGGCCCTGAGGGGGGGCAGAGGGGGCGGCCGCCCCGGGCCCCCAAGATCTTGGGCCCCCCTCCCAGGTGTAATCTGTAATGTACGCATAAAGGTAAGTAGCCCAGGCCATAGCTTCACGTGCAAAAATGGCAGTAGCCCAGGTAGACGGAAGGTAGTGTACGCACGGAAATCACGTAAATCAGCATACGATTGCGAGGAAACAAATCGGCATAACGCACGTAAATCACGTCGCCCCGTTCGCTTTATTCCTTACTATCGTGAGACAATGTCCCTCCAGAAGAAAAACGATCTTGTGACGTGATTTCATCTGTAATTTGCTATATTCTTTGTTCTCTGCAGACTCCAAACTCTAGTTCGCAAGTCGCGGAGGGCTGATTGGTCTCCAGGTGCTGAATGCGGTGACGAACACGAAGTTCGCCCAGCGCCAGAAATTTCACACTGCCGGAGTGGGGCGCACACGTACATCGCCGAGTGGTTGCCATCAGAAATTGAGATCACATCATCGCCGAGCGTCCAATGATTGACGCCGATCTAATCAATCTAAGGTATTGTATATCATATTACTATTCCCTACAGTTTCAAGTAAAACTTCATGCTTCAAGAAGAAACAATTTGATAAAAGTAGTTGCCAAAATAAAATGCTAGAAGCTGAGAAGGATTTTCATGTTAAATATTTGTTTGCTTTGGTTGATATGAATCACTTCACTCAAGTAAAGGATTTAAGAAAATCATAGTGTTTAAGGGTTTATTCATGTTTACTATGTATGATTGTTGCATCTCAGATAAGAAATAGCTTTTCAAATTTGAAACTATTTTAAAACCATTTGGGATAAACAATTACCCAAAACTTCTTAAATCGTTAGGCAACATTATCCATCGAGAAGTGGATCACATTGAAATCGGCACAATCATAAGTGACTTTGCTTTGAAGCATGTTACAACAAAATTTGAACCTATAATGTTCATACTATTAAAGGGCCCCAAATTTTACGTTCGCCCCGGGCCCCCAAAATCTCAGGACCGGCCCTGGATGACATACGGAACAACAGCAGAAGATGCAGACGTGCCGTTCGTAATGTCATCAAAGATGCCGTCGACATCGGGGAAGAAGTCGTCGTTGGGGAACTCGTCGTTGGGGATGTCGTCGTTTGCAGCCACAATGAACAAAGATCCAACAGTCACGTGGAAGCACTCCCCAAAAACTTAATCGCCCCTCTCCATACCGGATCACAAGAGGCAAGGTTTCGGAGGCCTGTTGTCTCATTCCCGGGTGCACGCCGGGAAGCGAGATGGGAAAGAGATAGGTGGCGCAATGCTTTGGAATGAGACAAAAAGTTGTGTATTTTGCCTATATACGAGTGACCTCTTATATAGGTCAGAAGAGCTGAAACTGACCCCTCATTAGTAGAAGAGAAACAAGTGCAATAAACACCATTAAACGGACACACTAAACACCATTAAGGAGAAGAAATGAGCACACCAAAAACCCCACGAAGTGTTCAGTTTCTTCCCAATTTATGCGTCAATCGTTTCAATTTCTTTCTTGCGTGACAAAAATATAACTGCGCATACAAATGGCATAGGTCAATTTTCCACACCACCGTGGCATGCATGAATGGGCCATGCATGAATGGGCCACATGGCCCTCTTGGATTTACCTTGAATTATCGGCAGAAAATATGAATTATTATATGGGCTAGGCCCAATAATTCTAAAAGTTTAACTAATAAAATGTAAACTACATGTCCCAAAAATTATACCGTGGCTCTTTCAAATACAAATCCAATGGTGTACTTTTTGTAACATATAATTTATATTTTATTAGTCATATAGATGGTCAAAGTATGGCTCAAAATACAAGGGGCCCAATAAACCTGGACGAAGGTAGTAGCATTAGAACCTTTTGCTGTTGTTCTTCACTGGTTAGTGGCTTATCAAAAACTCAAACCAATTGCAGGTTCAAGATCATCCCGGGGTAAACCGGTGCACTAGACTTCATGCGTGAAGATAGCAGAAGATGTTGCACATGGCCTTGCCTACATTCATCAAGTACCTCGGCTTGTTCATGGAAACATCAAGTCCTCCAATGTGCTGCTTTGGTTCAGATTAGAGGCTTGCCTTACTAACAGTTGCTTGCCATTCCTTCTGGAACCAGCAGAAGTCAAAGACGTCGCTGTATAAAGGGCACTAGAAAATATGAAGTCCAAGTCCAAAGAAGGCTCACACCCAAATCATACGTCTATGCTTTTGGCGTCCTTCTCCTCAAGCTCCTTAGCGGCAATGCACCGCTTGAGCACTTGGTCTTGGCCACAACCAATCTCCAGACCTATGCCCTGTCCGGGAGGGAAGACGAAGGAGTGGAGAGTGAGCGACTTTCGATGATTATCGACATTGCGTTTGCTTGCGCCCGGTCGTCGCCCGAGAGTCAGCCAACTGCGTGGCAAGTCCTCAAGATGATTCAGGAGGTGAAGGAAGCAGATGCAGCTGGTGACATTGAGGACGATAATCTTCTCCTAGATCTTAGTCCTTGTGGATAAATTGGATCGTATACACTGCATGCATTGTCCCAAGTGAGCAATCATAGTTAAATCTTAAATGTAGTTTGCTCTGCCTAGAAAAACTAATGGAAGAGTTTTAGTGGTGTAGGAGAATGGATTTGGGGTCATGATCTCTCTGACTGGCATCTTTTGAGCTCTGAATTCTGTAACATATGTTAGGTTTCCACCCAGTGTATGGATGATGTGGTGATGTGGTCATGTTGTTCAACATCAATCTTCCTTGGAGATTTATATTATAGTGAAGTTTAAAGACCAAAGTCATACATTGCTGGTTAAGAATTTGCTAGTTGCTATTGATGTTTTCTTAGCACCAACTTTCATTGTGTGGTCGTTCCCGAGTCATCTATCACTAGAAGGGTTGGGCGCGCATTGCTGCGTCGTTGCTATTGTTAGGATTCTTAAAAAATTACTCACTCTGTTTTAAAATATAAGGTGTATTACTTTTTAGAAAACTCAAACCTCTTTAAGTTTGATCCAATTTGTAAAGAAATATATGAAAATATATAATATCAAATCGGTGTCATTAGATTCATCATGAAATAAATTACCTTTTTTTTGGTTTAATATCATGGATGTCGATATTTTTGGCTCTAAACTTGGTCAAAGTTAAAGAAAATTGACATTCCAAAAAACTAATGCCCCTTATGTATTGGAGCTGATGGAATATTTAGTTTGGCAGATGGGGAAGTTGATGCAATGTGTTTTATGTTTATTTATAATGCAGTTATTTGGTGGCCCTTTCGGTGTGACTTTATGTTATCCACAAATCAACCCATATTTATATGGATTTTTTTTGCGTATGTGGTAGTATGTACTATATTGGTGCTGTAGTATCACATTGTGGCCCTTCTTTTTTCTAGGTGGTAGAAATGTGCACGGGGTTGATATGTTTTTATAGGTTGGTTGGTGCTGATTGATTTGTAAAATCGTTGGCCCGATCAAAGTCATAGACCAAATCCAAAATCGAATACCTCAAACGAATGAAAGAGCTTCGAAACTAGGGAACATAGTGAATTAAAATAATTAAATGGGAGAGCTCCGAGAAATTGTTGACCCGGTCAAAATTGAGTGACTCAGTTCTAAATTAAAGACCTTAATTAATAGTGAAACCTTAGAAAATAGGAAGCATAGTGTATAGTATAAAATAATTAAATGAGAGAGTTTTGAGAAGTTGTTGATTCGGTCAAAATCGGGTGACCGAGTTGTAATTGAAGACCTCAACTGATTGCGAGGCCTTAAAAACTAGGGAGCTTAGTGTTATAGAAGTTGCGCGCACCAATGTCAGCCCACACGGCCCCACCTGTCGGCTTCTTAACCGTACACAATGAAGACCCCACCTTCCTTCTTTCCTTTTCTACTAGTAAAACTTCAATTTTTTAGTAAAATTCTTAACCGTACACAATGAAGACCCCACCTTCCTTCTTAACCGTACACAAATTATTTTGGAACGGAGTAATGGAATTGTAATACTAGAATTGTGTTAGAGGCTATATTCAATTCCCATAAAAGTAAAACACAAAAGGAAACAAAATAAATCCCCACCTGTCGGCTTCTTAGCCAAAGCGGTACACAACGAAGACCCCACCTCACGTCTTTCCTTTTCTTTCCCTTTCCTTTTCTTTTCTTTCCTTTTCTCTCTGACGTGCAGACCCCACTTTCCGTCTCCTTCCTCGCGACGGACTCCGCCTCCGCCTCCGCCGCCTGCTCGAACTCACGGAGACCCCTGGCCAACACGAAGCCGGCTATGAGTATCCCGAACTCCTCTCGTCCGAAACCCTACAAGATCCTTCGAGATCGAGCCGCTCGACGGCCCTGATTTCCGCCCGTCCCGGTGACCCTGTCGACGAATTCCTTCGCCAAACGGCGAGCCCCTCGGCTCACCGTGACCTCCATATTCTTCGCCTGGATCTGGCGCACCTTTCTCACCTCTTTCCCTTGCTCCGGATAACACCAGGACGAGCTATTCGAGCTCGCCGGCCCCACTGCACTCCGGCCAAGCTCTATCGCCGCAAGACGGAGCCCCCATCATCAAGGAGGATCCCTTTGAGATTTCCCAGAGACGACGCACCTCGTGGACTACTTCCCGGAGCACGAAGACCCCAGGAACCGCCCCCGTATCCATCTATTCCGCTGCCTTACCCCGGTGAGATCCGAAACCCTAGCTCCATTATAACACCAGCGGTTACTGTATTAAGATAGCATATGTGACATGCATGATGGATCAATCAATCCCAAGTGATTTGGATTTTCATGTTGGCTCACCTTCTCACAGGCGTGTATGTCTGTGAGTGAATTTTGGTTATTTAGAACAAAATCTGAGAGTTGACCAAATGAAATTGGTGTTTTCTGTGAACTGAATGACACACATATACATATTGCCTCGCCGTAATTCTGTTGCCTATCCGGACCTCATGTGTTCCTGAAGCTAGCTGCTGTGTGTACATGCTGTACATTGAATTGTTCATGGGAAAAGACACAGCAGTAGATCATACAATCTGCCTGTAACGACAAAATCTCATACTATTGCACAAGTGTTGTCATTTTAAATTTTAGGCATGTGCCTTTTACCATCTAATTAGTTAGCTTGACTGGGAACCTTTTCTCTCTTTCAGTTGTTGCCTTTTGCCCAAATACCACAGAAGTACACATTTATAAGTTTTTCGTTGACAAGTGGGAGAACCTTCATGTTCTTTCAAAGGTAAACTCTCCTTTTTTTTCTGTCTTATTACATGTTGTATCTTTACCTATGCTGTCTCTTCCTTCTTATAGCATGATCAGATAGTGTCCGGAATAGACTGGAGTAGACTTTCCAACAAAATTGTGACAATTTCACATGATAGAAATTCGTAAGTGTTTGGGCATAATTTCTAATGTTCAAGTAAATAGTGAGTTTCTTAGACCAAAGAAGATAATTATATTTGTTTCCTTTTATTCCTTTATCGACCTGCAGATATGTTTTGATACAAGGACAAGATTGGGTACCTATGCTTCTTATCCTCAAGCTAAATCATGCAGCTTTATGTGTCCAGTGGAGCACAAAAGGTTCTGTCAATAGCCTGCCCTCGTACTTCTATCACAAACATATTACGTGTATCTATTTCGTTGTTTATTTCACGCAACCTCTTTTTTTGTACTCGTTCTTACTTGGTTATGAACACTTGGCTCCCATGGTAGAACACACACATTATCTATTTAGCAACCAACCATAAGTGAAACATATCTAGCTGGATGTTATGCACCCTTTAAATTCCTTCTATTGTTTGCAGAAAATAAGTTTACTGTGGGAAGTGGTGCTAAGTCTGTATGCATTTGCTATTACGAACAAGAGATCAACTGGTATTTGTCGTTGCCACTTCCATTAGTCGTCTACCTGTTTTGATTAACTTATTTTTCATATAGTCATGCCAAGTGCACTAATTACTGAGACTATGAGTGTTTTCTTTTGTTCATGCAATTATTGAAGTTGATGCATCACTCTCAATACGTGTTGTTTAAACTGCTTCGATTTTTTTTGGCAAACGAAAAGACCTGCTTCCATTAACATCATGTGACCTCAAAAAGACCCCACCAAAGATTACACCCGTCAGAAATATAGAAGGGCAAAATAAAAGCAACACTTTACATAGACGTGGCCGATGCTACCGGAGGGAATAGCCACCACGCTAGTGTTTGGACTCTGATAGATGGTCACAATTTGGTTAACAAGGCGCTGTGGGTCGATGGATGCTAAGGTTCCTGTGATGGGCTGGGGTTCATGTGAATTTGTCTCATAATGGAGCCATTGGAAGAACGGCTTAACTTGTTTTACATTCTTGTCCACATTGGGTATTTTAGCATCTAACTAGGATGCATAGTAAGAAAACACTCATTGAGGCTCTTTTGTAGTTGGTTAGGTTTATCCACTGCTAATCAATCTGCTGGAAATGTATATTGCATATGGAGATGTGCTTTTTCACATGGTGCATGCATTTTTATTTTTCTATGCTTTTATGTGATCAGTTCTGTCAGATTAAACAAGCACAACTTGTCATGTGCATTTATTGCAGGTAATGAATCTGATTGGAGATATTAAGAGGAAAAGTATCTGTTATGATGGATGAAATATGATTGATACAGCAGGTAAGTTATCCCATTTAAGTTGTAGGAAACATAATCCTAAGATTGACCATCTCACAGAGTGGCAGTTGAGCCATGATTTAATACAATCATTAAACGCAGAAACTAAATTTTACATAGTTAGTTAATTTTATTTAGTAAGGCGTGGATACAAGTCATGTGACTTGCAATATAGTTTAAACTTGGAAACATGTTGAAGTGTTCCACATTCACGTTTGACAACTGAGAAAGTAAATTACAACATCTTGTTGCATACCAAAAGTAGCTACCTTTTGACGATCTTTGCTTCTGAATATGAATATCCTAATAAGACTATCACAATTAAATTAGGAACTATTGCCAAAGGAGATGAGCTGGTGCATCAAGAAGGAGCAAGAGAAGTCTATGCATGTTGTACACATGCTGTTTAGGTACGCTGTTTTTTATGCCCATTCCATAATTTGTCTAGTACTAGGAAGTATGCTAGATTAACTACTGAACCTGCTTTGCTATGGGAAAGGCCCATCACCGCACTATATGCGTAGTTACAGACTTGTTCCATGGAGCTGAGAGTTTGATGGAACCAGAGTCTACACCAATTCGTGCAAGCAATTCAGAAAGTGCGACTGTGCTGGTATAGTCAAACATTGTATGTTGAATCTAAACTACAAATCTGGATGGATACAGTAACTTAGCAAAACAGCATGGAAAAAGAATTCATTGGTGACAATTACCAACTCATTGATGCTATGCAAAATTTGGTTTAAACTCATTTGTGGCATTAGATTCGCGTCATGGAAATGTGAACCCAAATTGCAAACCTTCAATAGAGATTGGAATATATATGCTGCCTTGCTGCAATTTTTGTTCATTAGAGAAGGCTGAGATGCAATCATTGAACTCGAATTTGAGTCATATGTTTTATTTTGTTATTCTGTGTTAACATGTTTAGCTCTGATTTCTTACAAGTATGTTTCACATCCCCTTTTTGGCCCACCAGCCACCGAGAGATTATCAAGTGGTTTGTGTCAAGAAGTAATCATCACAAACACTATCCCTTCGAAGAAGCATTGAAGACTTTGTTGAGCGAGGCAAGCAACCTACTCTGATCATGTTGAACCCATATTTGCATTACACACTTTAAGTTATTTTGCATGCATAAAGTATTGTTTACTAGTATTGCTATGCTAAGTAAATTAGCTAGGGTTTAGCTATGCTCTATGCGCTTGATATTGACAACCCCTTTGACATTCTTAATACCCCTCCTTTCTAATCGGAGGACTACATGCCCCTTTGTCACAAATAAATGTGGGTTATAGGTGCAAGTTAAGGCCTTGTACAATGGGAGGTGCTTAGAGAAATAAACCAGTCTTTTCTTAAGCACCGGTGCTTATTTCTACCGGATAGACGTTTAACTAAGCATCTCTCCTGTAGAAATAGACACCGGTGCTTCAGAAAAACCCAGTTTATTTTTCTAAGCATCTCTCTAAGCACCTTCCATTGTACAAGGCCTAAGTAGTGCTTAGCCATGCAAGTCATATAAATCCTAGGACTTGCGGAAGAATCTTAGCACATTACCCCATTATGGGACGGGGCTGAGGAGATAGTCAGATATGTTTGCTGGATTATGAGATTTTTGGTCTAGTATGAGCATGGCTATATTATATTGGTTGATAAACATATCTTCTGTTAATTGGATTTAGTTAGGTGATTATCATCTTGATGCAAATTTGACAAGGGATTATGAGTTTTTGGTGGATCTACTTAGGTGATTGTGATCTTGAGAAGATAGTCAAAGATGTTCGGTGAATTATGAGATTTTATGTCTAGTATGACCATGAGTATTATATTTGTGTATAAACATATTTTTAATTAATCTTGGAATAAACAAATTTGACGATGGAGAGTTTTTGATGAATTTAATTAGGTAATTGTGATCATGAAGAGATAGTAAAAAATATTCGATGGATTATGAGATTTTAGCTCTAGTACGTGAGAATGGTAATTGTTATATAGGTGGATAAACAACTTTTCATTTTGGATTTAGTTAGGCCATTGTGATTTTTAAACCAAATTTCATGATGGATTATGATATCTTAGCCTGGATTTAGTTAGGTCAATGTCATCTTGAGAAGAAAGTCAAAGATGTTCCATGGATAATGAGATTTTAGATATAGTATGACCATGTCTACTATTATATGAATAATTAAATATATATTCAGTTAATCTTTGAAACAATTTGGATTTACTTAGGTGATTGTCATCTTGAATCAAATTTGACAATGGATTATGAGATTTTGGTGGATCTACTTAGATGATTTTATCTTGAGGAGATAGTCAAAGATGTTCGGTGGAGTATCAAATTTTGAATCTAGTATGAGCATGACTACTATTATATTGGTGGATAAACATATCTTCAATTAATATTGAAATAATTTGCTTATGATATTGAAGCAAATTTGCTGGTGGACTTAGTTAGGTGATTCTGATCCTAAGGAGATAGTCGTATATGTTTGGTGGATTATATGATTTTTGGTCTAGTATGAGCCATATAGTATGAACATGGCTATATTATATTGGTTGATAAACATATCTTCTGTTAATCTTGAAACAATTTGGATTTAGTTAGGTGATTATCATCTTGAAACAAATTTGATGATGGATTATGAGATTTTGGTGGATTTAATTAGTTGATTGTGATCTTGAGGAGATAGTCAAAGATGTTCAGTGGATTATAAGATTTTAGGTCTATTATGAGCATGACTACTTTTATATTGGTGGATAAACATATTTGCAATTAATCTTGGAATAATTTTGATTTGGTTATGTGATTTTGATCTTGAAGCAAATTTGACGATGGATTATGATTTTTTGATGGATTTAATTAGGTGATCGTGATGTTGAAGAGATAGTTAAAAATGTTCGGTGGATTATAAGATTTTAGGTCTAGTACATGAGACTGGTGATTTTTGTACTGGTGGATAAACAGATCTTCAATTAATCCCGGGAGAGTTTGGATTTGGTTAGGCAATTGTGAGTTTTATACCAAATTTCACGATGGATTATGATATCTTAGCCTGGTTTTAGTTAGGTCATTGTCATCTTGAGAAGATAGTCAAAGATGTTTCATGGATTATGAGATTTTAGATATAGTATGATCGTTGTACTATTATATGATTATATGAATAATTAAACATATCTTTAGTTAATCTTGGAACAATTTGGATTTAGTTAGGTGATTGTCATCTTGAAGCAAATTTGACGATGGATTATGGGTTTTTGGTGGATCTACTTAGGTGATTTTGATCTTGAGGAGATAGTCAAAGATGTTCGGTGGATTATCAAATTTTGGGTCTAGTATGAGCGTGACTACTATAATATTGATGGATAAACATATTTTCAATTAATCTTGAAATAATTTGGACTTAGTTAGATGATTTTGATCTTAAAGCAAATTTGCTGGTGGATTTAGTTAGGTGATTGTGATCTTGAGGAGAGTCGGATATGTTTGGTGGATTATGAGATTTTTGGTCTTGTATAAGCATGGCTATATTATATTGGTTGATAAACATTATGTTCTTTTAATTTTAGAACAATTTGGATTTAGTTAGGTGATTGTCATCTTGAAGCAAATTTGACGATGTATTATGAGCTTTTGGTGGATCTACTTAGGTGATTGTGATCGTGAGGAGATAGTCAAAGATTTTCAGTGGATTATGAGATCTTAGGTCTAGTATGGGCATCACTATTATTATATTGATGGATAAACATATTTTTACTTAATCTTGGAATAATTTGGATTTAGTTATGTGATTTTGATCTTGAGGCAAATTTGATGATTGATTATGAGTTTTCGATGGATTTATTTAGGTGATTGTGTGCTTGAAGAGATAGTCACAAATGTTCGTTGGTCTATGAGATTTTAGGTCTAGAACATGAGAATGGTGATTATTATATTGGTGTATAAACAGATCTTCAATTAATCTTGAAACACTTCGAATTTAGTTAGGCGATTGTGATTTTTTAAACCAAATTTCACAATGGATTATGATATCTTAGCCTGGATTTAGTCAGGTTATTGTCATCTTGTGAAGATAGTTAAAGATGTTCCACGGATTAGTATGACCGTGTCTACTATTGTATGAATAATTAACCATATCTTCAATAATCTTGGAACAATTTGGATTTAGTTAGGTGATTGTAATCTTGAAGCAAATTTGACGATGTATTATGAGTTTTTGGTGGATCTACTTAGGCTATTTTGATCTTGAGAAGATAGTCGTTATGTTCGGTGGATTATCAAATTTTGGGTATAGTATGAGCATTACTATTATATTGGTGGATGAACATATTTTCAATTAATCTTGGAATAATTTGGATTTAGTTAGGTGATTGTGATCTTGAAGCAAATTTACCGGTGGATAGTGATTGTGGTCTTGAGGAGATAGTCAAATATGTTTGGTGGATTATAATATTTTTGGTCTAGTATGAGCATGGCTATGTTATATTGGTTGATAGTCATATCTTCTGTTAATCTTGGAACATTTTGGATTTAGTTAGGTGATTATTATCTTGAAACAATTTGACGATAGTTGATGAGCTCTTGTTGGATTTAGTTAGGTCACTGTAATTTTGGTGAGATAGTCCAAGATGTTCAATGGATTATGAGATTTTAGGGTTAGTATGAGCATGACTATTATTATGTTCGTGGATAAACTTATCTTCAATTGATATTGGAACAACTTGAATTTAGTTAGGTCATTATTATCATCTTCAAGCAAATTTGATGACGTATTATCAGTTTTTAGTGGATTTAGTTAGGTCATTATGGTTTTGAGGAGCAAAGATTTTGGGTGGATTATGAGTATTTGGTGGATTTAGTTCGGTGATTGTGATCTTCAGGAGATAGTTAGAAATGTTCGGTGGATTATGGGATTTTGATCTAGTATGAGCATGGCTATATTATATTGGTTGATAAACATAACTTTCATTAATCTTGTATCAATTTGGATTTAGTTAGGTGATTGTGATCTTGAAGCAAATTTGTTGGTGGATTTAGTTAGGTGATTGTGATCTTGAGGAGATAATCAAATATGTTTGGTGGATTATGAGATTTTTGGTCTAGTATGAGCATGGCTACTATTATTTTGGTGGATAAACATATCTTTAATTAATCTTGAAAGAACTTCGATTTAGTTAGGTGATTATCATCTTGAAACAAATTTTATGATGGTTTATGTGTTTTTAGTGGATTTAGTTAGGTCACTGTAATTTTGATGAGATAGATGGAAGTGGAGACAGACTCGGCTAGTGCGACGGAAGAGAGGTAGTGACCATCAACGAACGAGCCATCTCTAGAGGGTGACGATGCTTGCGCTTAGCACCGCCTTAAGCACCGCCATTCTGAGCATGTGCATCTGGATAAGAGAACCGAATGCAAGAGTACCCTGCTCAGCAATGATTCCACGCAACAGCTTGGGAGATGTACTCTCCACCATAGTCATCACAAAACACACGAATAGGCATAGAGAACTAAGTATGAACCATGGCTGCAAAACGCTTATAGATAAGACCTCACTATGGGAAGAAATAAAGTATATTCAGGTGTGTCGAGAGAAGTCACTAGTGATGACCTCCTTTCGAGGCAAAGGGAGATGGACCCTCGACATCAGAGTGAACAAGGTCGAAAGGACGCTGAGACACTGTCTCGCTATGAGTATAAGGTAGTTGGACATGTTTACATAGTAGACAACCTTGACGGTTTATATACATCGTCGGAGACGGATCCAAGAAGACCACGTCAAACTAAGGATGAGAGATCACAAGTGACCCAAGGCGATGATGCCACTGCTGAAAATAATTGGTAGACAAGGCAACAGAGGCAGAGACTAATGGCGGTGGCAGTAGAGGGACTTGATCCAGCATCCCACGTGCTTGTGCACTCTCTGTACCCTACCGATTCGGATTGGTGTTCTTCTCCTGTTTGCAGGTTGTGGGTCACGCACTTGATTAAGCACCCCAGGTTCTCCTACTGTGCGCCCTTGGCCCCGGCTTTAGGTAGCGCCTTGTCCTCGTCTCGTCCCATGCATAATCCGGGTATGCGTCGACTGTCCGAGCTCCTGTTCACCATTGGTGGTGCTCGAGCGTGCGGTTATGGTGTCGCACAACAAGGAAACACGGGATGTGGGATTGAGACAGCACCCATAGCAACCCGCAGCAAGGCAAAGGACGCCCATTCAGACTGGCAGGGAACGAAGGTGGACACAAAGATGGATGTTGACTTCATAGGAGTCTCAATAGTACTCTCATCAGTAAGAGCAGCACGACCAAGATCTCAAGGAAGTAGCAAATAGGACCAAGATCATACATAAGAAATTCACTATGATGAGCCTTCATAAAGGCAATGTACTTAGAGTCATCGCCAGTGAGGATCGACATGTAGAAGTGTTCGACCACAAGTTGAATGGTGGATCGAAAGTGCAGGAAATAAAGAAGCCATTAAAGGTAGAAGAAACCTCAATTTTAAGGAAGTAGCGAAGAGGACCAAGATCATACATAAGAAATTCACTATGACGAGCCTTCACAAAGACAATGTACTTCGAGTCGTCGCCAGTGATGATTGACATGTAGAAGTGTTCGACCACAATGGTGGACCGAAAATGCAGGACCATGAACACTCGTCAAAAACCAACCGCAATCACCATTGAAGCGACGCGCTCAAAGTAGACACGAGGGGTTTGCTTAGGGCCATATGGAGAGTGACGAAGACGACAAACCATGCCATCAGGAAGAGAACCCAGGTGGTGGCTACATGTAGGCATTCTTGACATCCAGAGAGACAAACCAGCGGCGAATAGAAGCCACATTGAGAAGTGTGCGAAGAGTGGTCATGTGGGCTATATAGGAGCAAATGTCTCATAGTAGTCATGACCATGTTCTCACCACTAGACAAGCTTTGAAACGCTCAAGAGAATCACCAGTCTTAACCTTGTAGACCTACTTACAAGTTATGAGACGAGCACAAGGAGGAGGCAAATGAAATTGTTCATCTTATGAGCATGCCTACTATTATGTTGGTGGATAAACATATCTTTAATTGATGTTGAAATAACTTCAATTTAGTTAGGTGATTATCATCTTGAAACAAATTTGACGATGGTTTATGAGTTTCTAGTGGATTTAGTTAGGTCACTGATTTTGAGGAGATAGTCAAAGATGTTCGGTGGATTATGAGATTTTAGGGTAAGTATGAGCATACTACTATTATGTTGGTGGATAAACACATCTTCAATTAATCTTGGAACAACTTGGATTTAGTTAGGTGATTATCATCTTGAAGCAAATTTGACGATGGTTCATGATTTTTTAGTGAATTTAGTTAGGTCATTGTGTTTCGGAGAAGATAGTCAAAGATGTTCTATGGATTATGAGTTTTTGGTGGATTTAGTTTGTAGATTGTGAACTTGAGGAGATAGTTAAAGATTTTCGACGGATTATGAGATTTTAAGTCTAGTATGAGCATGGCTATATTATATTGGTGGATATACATATCTTTTGTTAATCTTGAAACAATTTGGATACAGTTAGGTGATTGTCATCTTGAAGCAAATTTGAGGATGGATTATGAGTTTTTGGTGGCCTAAGTGATTGTGATTTTGAGGAGATAGTCAAAAATGTTCGGTGGATTATGAGATTTTAGGTCTAGTATGAGCATGACTACTATTATGTTGGTCGATAAACATATTTTCAGTTAATGTTGAAACTAGTAAACATGCACGTGCAATGCACGTTTTATTAAATCCAAATTTTGAATACGCAGATCACATCTCGACTAATAAAATTAGTGTTCATGCATGTGAGTTGTTACACCATATCCAGTAAAAATAACAATACATCATATACGTTCGTAAGTGACACTCAGTTCATTGTTACTCATACCCACAACTTATCAAAGAGACCATCTAAATCTAATGCGAATTCCAGGGGCTGTGTAGCTCTCAAACACTGCATCCAAGTCACCTGGATCTTCCCGTGTCATTCCCCTCCCATCATATCTCGTCTGGTCACCCCGACCTCTGTCTTCTTTTCTAGCAATGCACCCTGCTCCAACACCGCCAAGTGAAAATCCACCTCACACAGTCGACAAATACATAATATGAAGAATACTATAAATCTAGTACTACATTAAGGTTGTGAGGTCAATTCAACATTTGGAAAAAAATAAATATGGAAAACTGTACTTAATTAGGTCTCTGTTGTTGGAGTTGCAAGATCTATTTCCATCACCGGTGACAAGGAATTGTTGGAGTTCAAATAAAATTACTCATCACAAAATACTGTTTGAACAACAATTATTTTGATTACTAATAGTTACACAAAATATAGTTTTTGTGCAACATTGCAAAATAAATGGATGTTTAGGAATTATAAATGGAAAAAAAATATCCAAACTTAGAAATACCTGCAAATGAGATTATAAGTTGGCTAGAAAACATCAGCCATACATCAGTTCAAGTGCCCAAGCAAGAAGTAAATACAAGAGGAGAAGCATATATCGGTCCAATACCTTCTACACAAGAAAGAACTTAACTTTACAAATCTCCTCGTTCAGGCATACATATGCTTCCCCCGAAAAAAAAAGGCATACATGGGTTAAATCAGGGTGCCTAAATGAAGTAAATCTTCAATTGCTAGTCTTCAATCATCTCCGGTAATGTTTTTTGCATTTTGAAAATATATAAATGTTCAAGAAATCAAATTAATTGTTTAAGGAGAAAGTAGCTTGTCACAAAAAGTAACACAAACTACACAAAGCTATCTAAAAAATGGATTCCCAACTTTTCATAATATTGTTTCAATCCATGCCTATTTAATGCAATGTTAGCGGTTTGCACATTAGGTTGGGTTTCTTCCAACATGCTATCTATGACCATGAGGTGATTTATTAATTCAAAGAATTTGTTCAAGAGTGAATTTACAATGTAGCTCAATGAATAATATGGAACATAGTAAGGCAATGAGAAACAACAAGAACCATGTCTTACTATGCTTGAGCTGCATATGCATACCTTAAAAAGGAGTGCTGTTATTGTAGAGCTTAATCTCTAATCGAGCTTTCTCATTAGTGCAAGCCATAACAATATTTTTAGAAAGTTTGCCCAAGTAAGACTTAATTATTTCACCTAGTAACACGGTAATGCTTTTCTGCAACCAGTTGCATTCTGTGAGAATGTTGATACATCACATTCGCAAAAATTGTCAGTGTCACTATCCAATGTGAAACCCATCAACTTAAACCAACATTAAGAGTAGCAAACGTTTTGCGCCCAGTATGGAGGAGTTTTGAAAACAAAAGATATACCAAAAAGGGTGTCGTCGACCAATAATTTCAGAAATAGCTGTGGTTGATTATATAAAATAAATAGAGGAAACATCATATTACCAGGACAAGAGGTCACATGCAGGTTACCAGCAATCTCAGCATCAGTGTGGTAGATGAAGCTTTGTTCCAAAAAGGCTCTTGGACACAACCTATAGCCTGAAAGGGCTCCAGGATCATATACTACAAAATATACATAATATGCTTTCATGAACCTCCATTGCACACTTTGTCGCTATATGTGCATACAAATGTTTGATGCTTAGTCGGACCACAACATCAAAGCAATCTTGATAGGATTACTTGATGCCTGCAGCTAGCAGCAATGCAATTCATGGACATTGACCTCCTATAGATACCACGATCTGTAGTAAATTCACCTTAAAACACACAAATATGAAGCGATATTATAGACAAGTTAACCTGTAATATAATTGTTTTGCGAACAAATCTACTACTGACCATTGAAAGAAATCTGAACATTCTTCATGGGTTCATTTATACTGTCGGGATATGTTAACAAACACACAATGCTGAATTCTTTATGGGTTCATTTCTCTCCAAAATTTTAGATGCATTGCGAACATTCCCTCTACATAAAATGGAACCACTCACTCTTTTCTCTAAGCGCTCTGCGTAGACAATCTGTCCACTTCCAGTACAACTAATTAACCTGCCAAAGCAACAATTAACATTAGCGATGTAGGCGAACTCACTCACAAATAGCTACTATAAGGCTACTGAATATCAGAAAAAACAAGAAGGCAAAAATGAAACTTGAAAAATAAAATAATTCCATCAATACCCTATTCTCCTTATTGTGAAGCCTGATTATCAACAACGGCATGTGCTGCGTCCGCGGGGTCGTCGGTGGCAATGCAAGGAGCGGGCCAAGCCAGGGATGCAGGAGGACAGGGAGGTTAGTGTCGAAGAGATTGTGAGGTAGGCGGGAGGGAAGTGTCGAAGAGATTGTGAGGTAGGCCGCCGACGGGGAAGGAAGTTCGAAGAGACTGTGAGGCAGGCCGCCGATGGGGAAGTAGAAGATTGCTTGCAACGGATGTGTGGCGTCCATGGGGTCGAAGGCTGCAGAATCTGCAGGGAAGGGGATAGGCCTGGGAGGCGCGGGGGTCGTGTATGGAGGGGCAGGCACGGCGAATCGATGGAATGATCTGCCTTATCTGGTCATCATCAACCTACAATCGAATGGAAACACACGTCATTTATTTTATTCGAAATGAATATTTCTAGCATCAATTGAAATCATGCTTGAACTACAAATGAATGAAGTGCTTGTTGGGATTGGAAATATATGTAGTCAGTGACATACAGCGATCCAACTGCTGAAATTTGTGCTCTTGAGCACCTACACAGGCCTGAAAGAAGTAATCAAAGAAGAGGGGAATCACTTATGAACAGTGCAAGTTTGCAACTAATTTGTAGTGTGGTTAATTACATATTTACATGTCGACCGGGCAGAGAAGCAAGCACTCGTGATCTTGCCTGCTGCTGAACACTCTCTGATTATGCACCCCAATGGACAATTGTCGGGTCATCATTCTGCACAAATTTGCAAGATGACCTTGTATAATGCATTTCAAGTATGAATTGCTAGCTAGGAGAAAACTGAATGTGTGGAGCACCTGACGATGGTAACGATGCGCTTGGAGGCGGCAGTGATGCACCGGCCCTGGTCGCCGAGGTCGAAGCCATCGGTTAGCTTGGGCATGGCGTCGCCGGACCGTGTCTCCCCCAGCAAACCTCCCCTCCCCCTCCTCCTCCTCCCCCTCGTTGTCTTAGTTCCTCTACCCCGCCTCACCGTTGAACTTGTCCTCTCGCCGCAGAGCGACGGGCGAGCGGGCCATGTCTCCCGACGGCACGCGTCTCGATTGCCCCCTGGGTGGCGGCCGCCCGGCTGAGCTCCTCGGCGGCCCGTTGCCCTGGTGGTGGCGGCTTGGCGGCCAGCAGGGCCTCGCCTCCCTGGCGGACCTTGTTCGTCGCCGTCGTCGTCGCGGAGCCCCGACGGATTTTGAAACTGATGAGGACATGACTACCTTGGATATGACCAAAAATATTGCATATATGCATATTTGTCAGGTGATTTCTAGTGCAAACTATTCAATAATCTATTTATGTTATCCAGAACAAAAATACTTCACACACTTTTGTGTTTTGTCTAATTGCAGGTGTATGGGACATTTGTACAATCCACATATGAAGATAAGGAAGAAAGAGATGTTTATTTGCTGTCCAAAAAGTTCTCTCACGTCACTTTTGGCCCAAGAGAAGATAGAGTCCAAGTCTCTCACGTTCTGGATTCAGATTCGGACTGCACAGACGTACCTGACTCAAAACGCACACAAGTTTTTCATACGGACTCCGAATTGGGTGATTCTTTTTTTGTTGGAAACTAGATTTCGTGCACTTTCCAACCCAATTGGAATCACCTTCAAATTCGTCCGGAGCGTTGAGTTGTGGACGAAACAATCTGATGCTGCAGCAGAATCTGAGTCAAACTACAAGTCCAAAGGTGTTACATCACCTCCACTTGGGCCCATTGGCCTTGTACGACCTAGATTTAGTTTTAGGCTGCCTTGGGACGTCCTCCCACCTCCTTGGCCGCCACCCCTTGCTCCTATATAAGTAGATCCATCTAGTAGCTTTTCCTTGGGATTTGTTTAGTTAAAAGTTAGCCATTGCAACTTCGTGTACTTCGTTTGTGTCCAACGACCCGACCAAGACCGCTTACGGATCCCCACATTTATCAATACTTCATATATACTCGCAATATTCAGATTGCTTTTATCATATTCTTGCTTGTTCTTCGATTGCTTGCAGGAATAGACCTTCGTGGTCAGGTTGATTGTGCTCCGGCGTGGTCAATAACCTCTCAGAGTTGGTTTAGCGATTGCTAAGCCGCAACGTCGTGCACGTTTGTAGTCGGATCGTCAAAGTCATCTTCACCAAATCGATAGTTATCATCTCATCGAAAGATCGGGACACCCCCGCCTCTATCAGAAACTGATTTATATCCAATGAAACTCGACAGAAACTCAAAAAACAGAGGACTAAACTGTGTCCATGGATTATGAAGCGAATTCAGAAGGTGGGGAGAGATATGAGAAAACGAATTGCACCTTTAGAATTTTGAGGATCTCTGCTGTGGAGTCGGCGGCCAGGCCAGGGCAGCGGCTCTAGCGGCGGCCAGGCCGCGGCGGCGTGGCGGCGTGGTGCGGCGGAGGCGTGGTGCGGCGGAGGCGGCGGAGGCTGGGCGGTTGGGGAGGCGCGGGGGCGAGGCTGCGGGAGCGGCGTGGAGGCGGCGGAGGCTGGGCGGTTGGGGAGGCGCGGGGGCGAGGCTGCGGGAGCGGCGTGGCGAGGGTCGTGGGATTCGCTTTCGTTAGCGTGGCCTAATCCCGTGGCTTGTTGTGTTAAACACGGGAGGATTATGGGCCATCAGATATTATAGATGGATGGATAAAATTGTTTGGATCTGCCCCTCTCTTTCTTTTATAGTGGTAGTAGATAATTTGGATTTAGTTAATTGATTTTGATCTTGAAGCAAATTTGATGATGGAATTAATTAGGTGATTCTGATCTTGAGGAAATAGTCAAAAAAGTTTGGTGGATTATGAGATTTGATCATTTTATGGGTGGATAAACAAATTTTAATTAATTTTTGAGCATTTTGGATTTAGTTAGGTGATTATGATCTTGAACCCAATTTCACAAGGGATTATGAGACTTTTGCTGGATTCAGTTAGGTAATTGTGGTCTTGAGAACATAGTGAAAGTGTTTGGTGGATTATGAGATTTTAGGTTACACCTAGTTTCAATGGATATGCTGGTGACCTTCGGCATCGACGTCGCCTCTGGCTTATGCTAGCGTCCTAACAGCGAGATTCCGAGAACTTCAAAGCCCTGGCAAATCACCGTCGTTGCGGAAGGGCATACTTCGGAACCACTGAATCTCACGTTGTTTTGGCCTAAACCTCCTGAACAGAATCTGTAGCAATCATAGAGTGAAGAGCCTACTTTTTAACTTCTGCACGGCTGGTTTCGAATGCGCCAAGGGCTTGGAGTATCACAACAGATTCTTGTACATTCTCACTATAGATACGATTAACATGAGAGATAAAACAACTCTGAATCTGAAGAGCAATGGAAGTCGAATCAGCAACTAGCTGCGGCCTGTAGCTTGTTCAGCACCATCAGACAATCTGAAGCCAGAATCATCACTCGCCAGTAACCTTCTGGCAGAGTGCAGAGTCAGAGGGCATCAAGCAAAACAAGGCCCGGAGTATATATTGCAGCATCCTAGTGAGACATGATGCTGCTGGAAGGCAAATATCCACTGCAAGGTCCTGTACTGAGAACACGATACAACGTTACGTGAATTCCAAGGATGATTGGTGGACAAATGTCGTGAGCGTATCCGGCGTGGTGCTACAGTTGACAAGACTGTCTGCCACCAAAATCTTTCTTGGATAACTCATTTGTGGCTGAAGGCAGAACAAGAGAGGCAACACAATTACTTGAAAGATGGGCCATGTGTGACACCTGAAGAAGCAGTTGCTGTTTATCCAACTATTTCCCATGCACATCTTTGGCACAAGGTCCATGAAAGTGTTGTATGGATCTTTGCCAAGTTCTGGGTCAGCAGTTGGATGCGCTGGAGATTGAGACAGTACAGAAGGAGACAATAAATCCAAGGAAGAGTTGCAAGATGAACAGTTCATGTGCAGATGTCCAAACCAAGCTTAGTTTCTAAGTTAAAGGATGTCTTCGATCAGAAACCCAGTAACAAGCACTAGATAGATGTGCAAGCAAGATGGGGAAACTACGATTCGCACGACATAGAACATTACGCAAGAGCAAAATTTATGGACTACATGACAGATAATTTGTCCATCTACCGTTCTCCAACTGGTATGATTTTGAGTGTCTATTGACTGTCAATTTCTTGCCTTGTCTGAGTCTTCAGTGCTTAATGTTGATTAATATTTCTTGCAGGGGTGATGATTGGACTTGATCTAGCTTATAATTTGCACTCTGCTTTTGGTAATTGGTTCCCTGGGTCAAAGCCCCTCCTTCAGCAAGCAATGAACAAGATCATGAAGGTAATAACCATGCTAACTGTAACAAATCTAGATATCTCTGTTGTAGTAAAAAATGTCTTATTTAATACAGTAAATGACATGCTTGTTTATTTTCTCTTTTGACAGTCAAATCCTGCTCTGTATGTGCTGAGGGAGAGAATAGGAAAGGGTCTTCAGTTGTATTCATCTGAACCCACTGCCCACCGAGCCATATCTGTCTTCAGAAAACTACGGTACGGAGAGATATTCAGCAATCAAATCATATGGTTTGTGGATGACACAAATGTCTATCGAGGTACCATTCACAAACCGAGGGTAACCTGACGGCCAAACCAATCAATGGTGCTATCTTTATTTTTAGTCCAAGAACTGGTCAACCAACTATTTCTGAAGGTTTGTTCCCTTTGTTTTGCTTTTAGCTCTAGTTTTCTCGCAATTATGGCATAACTGTGCAGCATCACAACTTGGAAAACTTGAATGAAAATGGATTATAATCTGCAGGTCATCCACACAAGTGTATAGGTAGGACAAAAGCGTCTAGGGCAGCTGGCCAAGTGGAGAACAGCCGAAGAGGTTGCTGAACTAGTTCGATCTCTTCCCGTTGAGAGCAACCGAAGCAAATTATTGTGATAAGGAAGGGTATGAGCAAGCAGCATTTGCATCGAAGACAGATTTGCGTGTCAGGGCCATATCTGCTATGAACCCGTTTCTCCGTGTGAACCGCATTTATGTTAACTCGGATGATAAAAAGGTCAGAGGCACAATTTATTTTCTTCGATTTACCCATAAAGTCGCCAGATGGCTACAGGAGACTGGTTATACTTACATCATGACAAAGAGTATGTTGAAGAAGTTGATATGCATAGCAGATGTACTGACATAGTTTGCAGGTTTCCTGTATGGGCTGAGTCCACAGGATAATCCCCAAGTCAGGGAGATGAGATGCATATCCATTCCGCCACAGCATGGAAGTTTCTTTCTTGCACAATCTGTTGTTTCTTTGTTGCACCAACTTACCTTAAAATTATGCGGAAAAATCTGTGTTGGTCCCAAGCAAAACGTTGTACAAAAATGCAGTAGCAGTTGCAGGCATGTCAAACAAGTGATTTGATTTGATTTGATTTGTAGCAAAAGACTGAAAGGAATTGTTCCTTGAGAACTTGGAATAAGTGATGGTAACTAAGAATTATACCAGTAATTGTAACTGTCCTGGGATGATAAGCGGTCACACTGTCGCCTCAACTATTGTTTCTGTTTCCGTGGAGCATCGATCATATAATTATGCAGCAGAGAATGTCTCCCACTCTTCCCCCATCAACACAAAGAAGCTCAGTTCAGGCAGTCCAACAAGAAAAACAAGCGTCAGCTCAGTTCCTTCAGTGCTGTAATTGTAACTCTGTGAGTCGACTACACTCTCCACTCCAGCAAGCAGCTTCTGTGACTACTTGAAAGACCAAAGTCGATCTGTATCAATGCCTCAATGGAGGGAGAAAGTTCAGAGTTACACAGGGATAGCAACGCAGCAAAGCGAGCCGTTCTACAAGAAGGCCAAATTAGGAGTACTAGTACCTACTTGTGTTGTGTTCGTTGCAGCAAGTATTAGTAAGCATGCAGCCATGGCCTGAGATTTGGCTGGTTGCTCCCTGATCGGTTGTAAAGATACCACGACGATGATGATGATGGAATTTTTTAGCTATGAGTTTATAATTTATATCACCCTGCTTGTGCATCCATGTGCTTCTGTGGCTATTTTTTTGAGAGGCCAAGTTCAGAGTTACACAGAACACAGGGAGAGCTACAGTGAAATACAATAGATTTACTGTAGCATGTACAAAAAAATCAAAAAAATAATTTTATTGCACCATAATTTTGTTTGTATGTAATTTTTGTAAATGTATACAATAGATTTGTAATTTGCAAATTAATTATAATCATTTTAGGCTTAACCATATGGATGCGAAAAAGGGATGTCACGATTACTGTAGCTTACGTGACATCCCTTCAGAATGTTAGAGGATCCGCTTCCCTGCAAGTGGGGCTGCGGCGCGGAGGAAGGCGAGGCATGGTCCATGAGTTTTTGTACGACCTTCTTCCTTATTGCGACAACTATGCACACAAGGCACAACCTTGTTGAGATCACATCTTTTTGTCCTCTCTTCCCCTTGGATAATCAACGCCTCCTGCATGTTGAATCCATCCACTTCTTCCTCCTCCTCCGATGATGAGTCGGCGAAAATCACTTCCACAAGCCTCCTCATTGGTGCAATGCAACATAGAATTAAATAGTGGTAATCTTGAAATGCGAAATTGCTAAATTTGAAAAGGGCCTGCGGGAGGTGGCGTTGGCCATGGTGGATGGAGGGGCGTGGGGAAGGTGGTGTCATTACAGAATTGTTGACCTCACCGATGCTCCATGCCGCAACATCGTACCTTCTCCTGTATCGGCTCGGGTGGCGGAGACACCCGTCATAGGGGAGACATGGAGGAGGCCAGGAGCTCACACATGACTCACAGTGGCTACCTGCTCGTGGGCCGCGTACATGGAGCCAGCCAGGAGGTTGTGTGGTGCCCGTCGGTGATCACGAACTTGGTTTGGTGGTGTGAGGAGAAAACTGTGGCGAGAGCTCAGAAAGCTGCTCTCAAAGCGCATGACTGATAACAGTTACCTGCTTGTGGGCCATGTACATGGAGCCAGCCAGGAGGTTGTGTGGTGCCCATTGATGATCACGATCTTGGCTTGGTGGTGTGAGGAGGCGACAACTGTGGCGAGGGCTCAGAACGCTGCACTGACACTAGCGAGTAAGGCGAAGTGTGGGGACGCTGTCGGGGAGGGAAGTGTGGGTCACGGGAGCTGAGGTCGTGAACGGTGATGCCATCGACAACAAATTGAGTGGTGACGGTGAGGACGTAATTTTTTCCCGCCATAAATTTCGATATTAAGAGGGAGCAAAACATCCCAACTAGTCTGGAGGAGTTGTTTTTGATGAGCTCACGTTTGTTTGGAAGTTAAACGATCATTGAGTTAGAGTGTGCTAATTAAGTTCCAATAGTGACAGTTTCATATTTTGGGCTGATGAGTGGAGGGAGTAGAGATATATAGCGACACTAGGCCCGGGGTGAGGGGGGGGGGGGGGGGGGGGGGGGGAGGCTGTAGTTCTACACATCAAGTTAATATCGTAATTGGAGTTATGGAAGTCTCACTACACCACGACACTGCATCCCCAACAACCAGGTTGATTGGCAATACAGGTTCCACCAACAGACAGTTGGCTCACACAAGTTCGTTTGTCCCATGGAGTTCTAATCAAATCAGAGCATTAACTAATTCCATGCGCAACATACAAAAATGCTCAACACAACATAAAGACATTGGTGTCATTGCAATAATAGTTTGTGGACTCAAAGTTTATTTTCCGTACTTCATTTTTCCCATACAAGAAAGCTCGTTCGGGCTTGTACCCAGGGTGTAGGGAAGGCCGCGAGCCTGCAACCTCCTGACTGCCACCAAAGCATGCCGATGGAACAGCGCCACATCACCATTCCCAATCTAAAGGTCTGCCGATTACTTCAACATTGGGGCACACATCGGCTTGTGCAACCACAAGATCTAGAGACGATCCATTCGAAACAAGGGAGCGATAGCATCACGTGGCTTGCAAGCGAGCGAGGAAAACTGGAAGTCATTGGTGGGTAGCAGAGTCCTCACAAAGTCACTCGATGAGCAACTGAGGAAGTTCTCGTGGGTGGCGGAGCGAACGAAAAATTAATCGGTACGAAGTAATGTGCCACAGGAACCTCAGGTGCCTTTGTTCTTTTCCCTCAATAGTCGCCGTCGACATATCCCAGCTGCGGTGGACCACGAGTCGCTACTAGGGGAAAAGTTGGAGATACTACACAAGTAATCTAGTTAATTATTGCACTCCGAGACATATGTCACCACCGGATTACCGATGTCTCTCAGTCCTAATACATTACGCATATCACAATATGCACGGATCAGGCTGATATGTGTGACTTTGGTCCATTTCTCTTTACTCTGAATTTTGGTTCGTTTGTTGTATACTAACTACTACAACTCGTGTCCCCCTACTATATAGCCCCTCGATCTCCATTGACGTACAAGCATTGTACTCGTGGCTAAGGTTGTGCAAGTTATCTATGTTAATTTTCATGATTCGGTTGTACTAGTTGATAGGTAGCACATGACATGCATATTACCGTGGTCGGTCATTCTAAAGCTACAAGGACCACGATGCATACGCTTAGGCGTGAACGAAAGTAAATATGGTCAAAAGTGGATCATGAGTTAATAATTAGCCAGAACAAATGTTGGTAATATGGATGGATGGCGCAACAGCAAAATAGGTGTAACTGCTGATGGGAAATCGCTTGTACAAGATGTATAGGTTACTTTCTCACATGGTCGATGGTGATGATCGAGGTGGACGGAGCAGGAGAGGGCGGGCTTTCTTCGCGGGGGAGGAGGGACATGATTGTGCAAATGCGCCGACTCCCGGTGTCGTTTTGGGTGGGTCCGTGTTGTTGTAGTCCACTGTGGCGGACGTCTAAACCCCCAATCCTCCCCTGGTTTTTGATGACCGTCGTTGGATGGCTATAAGTTTCCAGCCATTGGCAGTAGGTTTGGTGATCCATGCTGGAGTTGTCCTTACCCTTAGGGGTAGGATGGCAAATATTTGGAAAAATGTTGATAAGGTTTTGGATCTAGTACACAATCGACGATTGGTCAATTGGCAGTAGATGCAAATCAGTGATTATGGGCATCTCACCTCAATGACAATGGCTAGCTTAAATCATGAGCATCTCACCTCAATGACAATGGCTAGCTTAAAACATGAGTACCTGCAACATCTTCTGGCACAAATGTAGAAATTGTAAATTAAAGTTGGACTCCTACGAAATGCTACACCACATTATCTGAAACCTGAAACGAAATCCGGTCTAAGCACTTTTTTGAAAGGGGGCAAGAGCTTTACCTTTTCATTTATTAAGAAGTTAGAGGAAACATGTAGCCCAGCCAACAGGCCTGTGATATAGTGGAGCTTAAAAGAACACAAAGATAACACACAAGAAGATAAAAAACCTACTCTCCCGGCATTAATTTACTCAAATGCTTGACGCCCACAATTGTCCAAGATTTGATCCTTGAGAAGATGGCCAGAGGAGGGGTCTCAGAATGCCTAAAGACCCTCACATTTCGTTCATTCCAAACATGCCAGGAGATTAACATGATGATGGATCAAGGCCTTTGCGTCTCCTATCAAACGTGCACACAAGATTAATCCACCAATCACAGACATTGTTAGCGTCAACCCAGAGGTGGATTTGGATCTCATTTAAACCTAACCAGTTTATGGCTCCTGACCAAATCTTGATGGTGTATCTACACTTGAAAAGCAAGCGATCAATATATTATGTTCCCGCTTGGAAAGTTGGCAGAGCCCGCAGTTTGGTCAACAGCGATGATGGAGCCGCTCCACAGTCCAAAGGTGGTTTTGTAGTGTGAGTCAAGTGAAGAACTAGCACTTAGCAGGAGCCCACATTTTCCAGACGATGGAGTTGAAGGGCGAAAATGTGAGTCTAGCGAATTGCATGTCATAGGTAGACTTAGCGGTGTAGCTCCCATCACCGGTGAATTTCCAAGAAATTGTGTCCACACAACTTCTGGGCTCAGGCGAACAATGGCGATCATCTTCCAAAGGTGGTAGAACTCCTTGTTGTGGTAAATAGAGAGGCCCTGTCTCAGGTTGATCCAGGAGGTCCATTAACTATTTTTCAAGGCATCTTGAATAGTTCTTTTTCTTCCTTCAGGATAGCTCATAAATTTTGCAAGACAATCGCATCGGCTGGACGAGGCCCAACGCCTCCATTCAAAACGGGTCCTCGTTGCCTTCGTCCAACAAGAACCTCCATTTCAGCGGGTCACCTTGTTGGAGTCCCCTTCCATGTCTAATGGGCTCACCGGCAATCCCTTTAAAAAAGGACCCAGAGGAAGACATGGCGAGGAGCGCTGAGACCCAAATCGCAAATTGAGCCGGAAACCATAATGTCTGTCTCAGGAGGTCAAAGTACTGATTATACTATAACGTTTCACCTGACTATTTTTGTTAACTTATTACTGTTAATGTGCTTGAGTCAAAATACAAAAAAGCTCAACAAGATAGGCAGGTAATGATAGACATGGCTGTCATGATTTGGGAACCCCAAGATTTTATTTTACGTACTCATTTTCACTGTACAAAAAAAGCTCGTTCGGGCTTGTACCTAGGGCAGGCCGCGAGCATGCAACCTCCCGGCTGCCACAAAGCACGCCAATGCAATAGCACCACATCGCCATTCGAAATCCAGAGCTCCGCAGCTTGCTTGAGCATTGGGGTGCACATCGGCACATGGCATGTGCAACCAAAATATCTAGAGACGATCTATTCACGTTCGCATGGGGAGGAGGGAAGGGATAGCATGACTCCTGAGCGAGCGAGGAAGACTGCTAACACTTGTGGGTAGCAGTGTGCACAACAGTCGCTGGATGAGCGTGCGAGAAAGTCGCTCACGGCTGGTGGAGTGAGTGGAAAATCAGTCGATCTGAAATAGTTTATCAAAGAGACCTTGGGTGCCTTTGTTCTTTCCCTTCAATCCAATAGTCACCTTTGACAGAACCCGTCTGCGGTGGACTATGAGTCACGGCTACGGGAGAAGGTCAGCACTCTACACAAGCACTCTAGTTAATTTCTGCGCTCCCAGGCATATGCCACCACCGGATTACTGATGTCTCTCAATCCTAATGCATTACCCATATCGCAATATGCACGGATCAGGCGGATACACGTGACTTCGATCCATTTCTTTTTACTTTGAATTTCAGTTCATTTGTTTGTGTACAAAAGCTCGGCTCGTGTTGCTCGACTATATAGCCCCTCGATCTCTATTGACGTACAAGCATTGTACTACTGGCTAAGGTTGTGGGTGTTATCTTTATCAATTTTCACGATTCGGTCGTACCAGTTGATAGGTAGAACATCACATGCATGTTGTTGTGGTCAATCGTTGTAAAGGCACAAGACTCACGATAGTTACCCTTATGCGTGAACTGAAGTAAACACGGTCAAAAGAGGATTGTAAGTTAATAGTTAAGTAGAACAATGTTGATGATGTGGATGGATGGCACATTAGCAAAATAGGTGCAATTACTGACGGGGATCGCTTGTACGAGATGTATAGATTAATTTCTCACATCCAGAAACGCATGCAACGAGCCTCACATTTACATCTTCAACATAAAAGGTTATCGCGACCCCGCGTTGTCTCCCCAGGCGGCGGCGGGGAAACCCTAGCCACGCTGCCTCGGCTCCCTCCCCACCTCGTCCCACCTCCTCGCCGCCGCATGAGGCAGCCGCCGGGAAAGTCCAGGGCGCCAAGGATGTTGGCGGCTGGGTCTCGGCTGTCCTGCCTCTGCATGGGAGTCCCGGATCTGGAGCGGCGGCTCCTTTGGCGAGGCACGGCAGGCTCCCGCGAGTAGCCGTGCGGGCGGTGGTCTGGCGTCCTGGCCGTGCGGGCGGCGGGATCCCGATGGTCGTTGGTGGCTGGCGGCGGCTTCTGTGGCGATCGGTGCGCGCGATCTGGCGCCTCCCCTCCTACCCTGTTCGGCGTGTAGGCCAGCCTGGTCGGACCGCGCTTCCCTTGGTCGCCGGTTCTCTACAGGAGGCGCTGCTGGTGGCAGGGATCTAGTTCAGGCGAAATCCCTGGCCGGCCATGACCAGCCGCGTCGACGGCGATGCCTAGGGCGCCGTTCCCCTCCTTGAAGGTGTCGATATGGACTGATCTCCTCACTTCCCCTTCCCCTAGGTCTCTCGGGCAAAAGCCCTACTTTGTTGGGTGGCAGCGGCGCTCACGGCGCCATTACCATCTTGAAGGCGCTGCTTTGGGAACCTTGGGGTTGGGTGGCGCTTGTGGGTGGTGGGTGACGGCGGTGGTGCGGACCTATCCTAGCATGGATTTACGTCTGTTGCTTGGAGATGGACTCATGTAGGTGGAGGTCGTCGTGGTGGCGTCCATGGCGGAAGACCTTCCAAGGCTCGCGTAGGTGGAGGTCGTCGTTTGGCGTTGTGGTGGCGTCGATGGCGGAGGACCTGCTAAGGTTGACACCTCAATCTACTCTGAAGATGGACCAGTGGAAGATGGCGGCGACAGCAGATGTGAGTGCGCCGGACCGGTTTGTGCCCCGGACCCAGTAGATGGCTCGGTCAGGGCCTCCGCTTTAGATGTTAGGCTTAGGTGAGAGGTCTAGGTATGTGGTCCGGCTTGCACCCCTTCATCATATGGATAGGAGTAGCGGCAGATGTTGCCAAGATGGCGGATTCAGGCATATTGTTGTTCTACTTTGTAAGGTCCTTAAGAATAATCAATAAAAGGGCTGCATGCATCTCCCAGATGCAGAGGACGGGGTCATCCTCCTTTCTAAAAAAAAGAAACACATGCAATGTGCACATATATACACAAGCCAGCTAGCAAGTTTCTTTGCAAATAGCTATGTTTGCCGATTTCTTAAAGAAAGAAAAAGGTTATTCTTGCCGGACTCACACATGGCAACACTCCGCAATGTGTTTGCTCTAAGAACATCTTACATCTCCAACGTTTAACTCTCAAAAGCTAGTTACTGCGAGCCTCCCTAAAAATATGGATATTGAAAGAGTTAATTACATGAAACCACAACTTCAGGTCAACTTATAACAGATTACCACAACTATTGGGTTATTTATCACAGAACCACAACTCATGGGCTAATTGAAAACGCTGCACCCAAATCCTCATACCTGCCTCATCTAATTGCAAAACTGACAACTTGGGCCCATTTGTCAGGCCCGACGTGGCTGAAACTTGCCACGTCAGCAGCTCCAGAGTGGCACCCTGAGCCTCTCTCCTTGAATTAATTGGCCCGAGGCCCAAGCACGACGCTCCCCCTCCTCCTTCCCTCTTTTTCTCCCTCGCATGAAAGGGAAGGAGATGGCAGCGATTTCGCGGAGGCGACAAGGGGATTCGGCCGCGACCTGGCGGCGACGTGGTGTGGAGCGATGCCATGTCTGGCCTCGAGTTAGTTCTCTTCCTCCCTCTTTTTACTCCGTCTAAATCTGCTAGTGGCGACTTTATTTGGTTGTGTATTTGGGGAAAAAGCAGCGAGATTGTCTGTACTGGATGATCGTTGTAGGTGTTTTTGGCCGATGTAGTCGAAATCGACCTTAGGCTTGTCATCTTTGTACAAAATGTTGAGACTTTCTTGCCAAATGTTCAATCGACCTAGGGTTTGCGAATTTAGTGAGGTTTAGAATTTCCGCTCTAATTATTGTTGTTTTAAGACAATTTTTTATTGTTTGCAGACCTGATGATCCACTGTGGGTAGTCAATTTTCTGTCTCATGAACTGGAGTGTGAGATCAGAACCATAGGCAGATCAGACATGTGCTATGAAAAGCTTCTTTTGTTGAAGGATTTATCAGGGTTCAGTTCTGATGAAGACATGTATTATTTTAGGGATGCAACAGCTGCTGGTTTAGATGGTTTGGAACTAATTGACAGTGAGCAGAAAGTAAAAGGAATGGTTATGCAGTATGAAAACTTGAGGGTTGTGGACATAAGAATCATGAAGTCAGGGTTCAGGGGGAAGAAAAGGAAATCAGCATACATGAATGATGTGTTGCCCTCTCAACAAAGTGTTAATCAGCAGAGCAAGGGCATAACAAGGGCAGGAGATCCGGCCAACATAGGCAACAGCGGAGCACATGAGGAAGGATTTTTGGAGGAAGAAAATTTGTCAGATGGAGGTTATGATGAAGAGGAACTTGAGAACTTGACAGAGCTGAAGAGACAAAAAGAAGAACATCTTGAGGGTGACACAGATGTTGAGGAATTATTCCCAATGATTGATGATTTTAGTGTTATTGGCTCTAGCGAGCCACCTGCTATGAAAGTGAATGTTCCTAAACCAAGTTCAAGCAGACCAAACAAAGGGCAAGCAAAATTCAGCAGAGCATCAGCTAGCATAGGCCCTGACAGACCAAACAAAGGAGAAGCAACCTTCAGCAGAGGAGAAGAACAATTCAGCAGAGCATCAGCTAGCAAAGGACCTGAAATCAGAGCATCAGCTAGCAAAGTACCTGCCAGATCAGGGGGGAGAAAAGGAAGTACAGCGAAAAACCCATTTGAGGTGCCTGATTCAGACAGTGAAGACATTGGGGGAGATTTAATTGCTAGCGATGATGATGGATTTGAACAACCCATTTCACTGGCACCCAAGTTGCAGAAGAGCAGAGCAAAGCCATTAGCTCCTAGAGTATGGTTTGATGAGAGGAGGGAACTTGTTGGTGATCAGTTTTGTTTGAACATGTGTTTCCTAGATATTCACCAATTCAGAAGGGCACTCAAGGACTACCATATAAAAGAAAGCAGAGATTATATGTACCTAAGAAATGATAAAGACAGAGTGAATGTTTGTTGTGTGGGGGAGCATTGCCAATTCTATATGTCTACTTCAGGGATCAAAAGGGAGAAAACAGTTTGCATTAGGAAGATGACATTGCCACACACTTGTGGCATTACTTATGAGAGTTCAAGAATAAACAGCTCATGGCTCAGCAAGACTTATGAGGATAATTTCAGAAGTGATCCTGAATGGAAAGTCAGTGCTCTGATTGACAACACTAAGAGGCAGTTTGGTGTTGAGATCAATCCAATGATGGCATATAGGGCAAGGGCAAAGGCTGCAGATGTGGTACTTGGGAACCACAAGGCTCAGTATTATAGGATTAGAGACTACTTGCAACTGTCATTGACACTAACCCAGGTTCAAGATGCATTGTCACAACAGAAATGCAAGAACCACCAGCTATGAACCCTAGATTTCATGGTTTATTTTACTGTATCAATGCTGCAAAGAGATCACACCAACTTATGCCGAAAAACTAGAGTTGGAGGAAATGGCAGCCAAACCATGTAGGCCAGTTCATGCAGGGCAGACTGTATCAGGTAGCAAGTGGAGAGAGAACATATGCAGTCAACATTGTCGCTAGGACCTGTGGATGTAGAAAGTGGGACATCACAGGGGTGCCTTGCAAGCATGCAGTGTCTTGCATCTATAAGAGGAAGGAGCACCCAGAAGATTATATCAGTGACTTCTTCAAAAAAACATATGTACCAACTTGCATACAACAACATGATCTATCCAGTGCCTGACAAAAGTGGTTGGACAAAGACTGACACAATAGACATTGATCCCCCTATTTTTACAAGGCATCCAGGCAGACCAAAGAAAAATAGAAGGAAGGGAATTCATGAGGTGCCACAACCCAGTGGCAACAACAGGATGACAACCACAACCTGCTCAAACTGCAACCTACAAGGTCACAAGTACACGCACTGTGCTCAAACTTTGAGGCCTGACTTGGAGATTAGGAGAAATAAGCACAAAAGTAATAGAAGGATACCTGACTATGTTATAGCACAAGAGGAGGAAGATGTGGCGCAAGAGGAGGCATATCTTGCACAAGAAGGGCTTGGCCAACAAGAGGAGTATGTAGCACAACCAGAAAAGACAATGGAAGAACAACTAGAAGAACTAGCAGAGGCAGCAGAGAGAGCAGCTGCAGAGAAAGAAGCTCAAATTGTGGCCAAGCATGCTGCCAAGGTGGCTGCACAAAGATCAGCTGTTGCAGCCAAGAAAGCAGCTCAAAAGGCACTTGCAGCAGCTAAGAGGGCTGAACAAAAAGCAAAAACGGCAGCACTTCTAGCAGATCAAAGAGCACAAGCGGCAGCTCAGTTGACAGCTGAGGAGTGTGAAGGAGCACAAGAACAAGCAGCAGAAAGAGTAAGATTTGTGCCAGCACCAAGAGGTGGAAGAGGAGCGACAAGAGGTGGAAGAGGAGGAAGAACAACAACTACAAGTGGCAGAACATCAGCAACATCTGCAAGAGGTGGAAGAACAACATCTGCAAGAGGTGGAAGAACAACATCTGCAATTTTACAACCAACTCCAACAAACATGGTAATTCACTAACTGTAGTAACCACCTATTTTTATTCCACTAACTGTTATTTCACTAACTGAAATAACTATATACTGCTATTTCACATGATACTAGCCTTGGCATCCTCCTGGTCCAAGCACTGGTGGAGGTAGGGGCATGGAAAAAATGCCAGTCACAAGAGGCAGGGGCACATCAACAAACGGCAGGATGATGGGCTACTTCACAGCCAGTGGGAACTACTAGGAAGAATGAAAATTAGCATCTTTTTGTGAAAACCAACTTCCATATACTTGTGAATGCGTGAAACCTTTTAGTGTCTTCCTCGGACTTGCCAGTGATAGTGCAGTTCATGTTATTTTGTAAGTGCAGTATTATAAGTCCGGCGACAGAAAATCCTGATGTTATGCTAGTAAGTGCAGTGGCACAAATCATATTCTTAGTTTGTTCAAATATATGTTCAGTTTGTCCAGCATATGTGAGCCAGTATCATGTTCTGGTCATAGTCTTATTGACAAATGAAAATGCACAGGACACATACAAGATACTCTCAAATACCACATGTTTGAATTGTATTTAATCTCAAATACCACATGTTCTCTTCCACCAGATACATAAATACTCATAACACTCAAAGCCTAAACAGGACAACAGAAACTAAAACTCCTCCAGCAAATGCAGCAACTGCCAGTTTGATTTTGTTATTGATATATTCTTCTTCAATTTCCTTCTTCTTCCCTTCTGCCTCTTTCCTCTTCCTCTTCTCTTCATTGAAAAGAACCCAGATTTTGCTATGCTCCTCTTCAAATTTTGCTTCCAGCCTAGCCCACATTCTCTGCAATGCCCTTTGCATTTTCTTAGGCCACTCATCATCTAGCCAATACAAAAGGTCACACATGTCCTGGCCCTGAAAAAAAAAATCAGAAAATGCAATTACATGCATAGCTCATAATAAATTGGCCAAACCAAATAAATTGCAGTGCCTTGTTCATCATCCAGCGAAAATGAAGGAACCTTACCATAGCCATGGCCAATGTGCATCTAAAAGAACAGGATATTGCCTCAATTCTTATCCCTAATTCCCAAACAAATACGCACCGGCTCAATTCGGACCCTATGTGCGCTGTCCTCTGCTTCAAATCCATATCAGAGAGTATCCATTGATGGCAGAGAGAAATGGTTGTCTCCTTCCGACGCAGGCAGAGAAAGGGAGTGGGCAGCGGCACGGTCTTCATGTGCAGCGGCGGCGAGGCCCTCGCGTGCGGCGGCGCGGCGAGGCCCTCGCGTACGGCTGGGTTGGCAGCGCTGACGGCGGCGAGGCCGAAGCGTGCGGCGGCGCGGCGAGGCCTTCGCGTGCGGCAGGGTTGGCGGTGCTGACGGCGGCGAGGCCGAAGCGTGCGGCGGGGTTGGCGGCGCTGACGGCGGCGAGGGTGGGACAGAAAATGGGGGAGAGTGGGAGGAGCCAGCTGCTAGCGTGGCAAGTTTCAGCCACGTCGGGCCTGACAAATGGGCCCAAGTTGTCAGTTTTGCAATTAGATGAGGCAGGTATGAAGATTTGGGTGCAGCGTTTTCAATTAGCCCACGAGTTGTGGTTCTGTGATAAATAACCCAATAGTTGTGGTAACCTGTTATAACTTGACCTGAAGTTGTGGTTTCATGTAATTAACTCATATTGAAAACTGTAAATTAAATTAAACCTTCAATTTAATTTCCGTCAATTTTCCCTCGCTACTTCTCATGTCCTTTTTACATACATAACCCCATTTCAACTATATTCGCACAATATATCAATTTTAACAATATCTTAAGTTCAATTTTCTCAAAACTTCAAACTCAATATCTCTTAAAAACATGATGATACATAAATGAACTATTGTCTATGAATTTTGTTACAACCTTCTGCTCTATTAAGACAAATGTGCACACAACCTTGTTGAGACCACATCTCCTTGTTCCTTTTTCCCCTTGAATGATCAATGTGGCCGCCATTTTCAAAGCCATCATCTTCTTCTTCTTCCTCCTGCTCCGACAATGAGTTGGCAAAAGTTCTTCTAGAAGCCTCCTTATTTGTGCAATGCAATGTAGATTTAACTGAATGATGCACGCGTGTTGCTACGGAAACTTTGTTAAAAAAACACATAAATAGTTGCTAAAATTACTAAATCTAATGAAAAGAAAATATAAGCTTGAAAATCAGTAAAAACAAATGAAGTGTCTAAAGGGGGGGGGGGGGGTGAATTACAGTAAAAAATGTCATTTTGAAAGGAAACGTGAAGGATGACTAACATCCATGTGTGATGTGGCAACATTACATGCATAGACTAATGCAAAAATAATTGCAATTTATAAGTTAAATGAGTGGCTTGCTTATGTGGCAGACTTGAATACATGGTTTAGTGGGGATGCTGAGGTGGACTATATGCACGGTGAGAGAAAACTTAAATGGATGGCTTAATGGGGACGTTGATGTGGACACTTTGCATGATAAGAGAATTGGTTTCAACTTTTTAAGTTTATAGGACGGGGGTTACCTGGAATAAGAATTTGTTAAATTTTGAAAAGAAAAAAACAGGCATGTCGTCGAATGCCTTGCTTACGGTGTGGCGGACATTGTGCAGTGGCCAACAGGACGTGGTGTTGACACGGTGGATGGAGGGGCATGTGAGAGGTGGGATCAGTACACGATTTTTGTTGGCCTCGCTAATGCTTCACACCGCTTCACCCTAGCTTCCCACCCGAGCTGAGCTAAGCCCTAGCCGCCGTCCGTCACTTCCGCCTGTGCGCCACCCCGGGGCGGTCGGCCTTCATGATCACCGTCGGGGCCGCGTCGCCTGTACGTAGGGTTCGTTCGCCGGTCGCGTTGACCGGCTGCCCTAAAGAGTCTTTTTCTCGAGCCCTTGCTTCGGGTTTTTCTTCTCCAACCTTAATCGGCGTTTTTTTGGTTTTTCGACCTATGCTTCATCGGTTTGCGTCGCCCGCCGCTGCCGTCAACCCCTCCCCCCCTCCCGCGCCTCTACTTCGACCCCGGCACGACCAGCCGGCCTCTCCCCCGACCCGGTGGCCACGCGGCTAGCCCGCCCGTCGCCCTGCGCCGGCCGTCTCCGCCCTGCTCCGACCGGGACTCCTGCATTGCCCTGACCCGGCTGCCTCGCACCATGCGGCGGCCCATCACAGCCGCCATACGCGCGCTGCCCCCCCCCCCCCCCCCATCGATCCACGCCATCCGCCTCTACCGCGTCCGCACGACGGCCCTGCGATCTGCATCGCCGGCCTCGTCCCCAGCTGCGTCGGGGCAGCTGCTTTAGGCTCGTTGGCTGCCTCAGCTCGGGCGCCGCTGCTACGTTGGTCGCTCGGGCCTCACTGCACGGGCGCTGACGCTGCTTTAGCAGCCCGGGTGACAGTGCACGCTGACGCGCTCGTCCGCACGACGTCGCATGACGTCCGTCACCGCCGGCTTCATCTCGGACTCCGTCGCTGACACGCCTCGACCGAGCGGCGTCCCCAACCTCGTGCGTGATCAGCTTGATGATCACCCGCTCGCCGTCGCGGTCCGCCCATCTACGCCGCGCGACCGACCTGACCCGTCGGCGGGGCGTGCCTCCGCAGGGCCCGTGAAGATCGTCCCCAAGTTCAGCGCGCCCCTCCACTGGTCGAGGAACGGGCTGCCATTGCATCGCCCGTCGGGCCGCAGCACCGCTGCCCTGTGGTTTTCCTCACGGCTGCATCGACTCGCGAGTCGCCCCTTTGTGCCGTAATGACGCGATACGCGGTCCCCGCCGCTGCCCTGAGGCCGTCCCCGCGGTTGCACCGAGCCGCACATCACTGTTGCGTCGCCCCATCGGGCCGTAGTGCCGTGATACGCGGTCCCCGCCGCCGCCCCGAGGTCTTCCGGCCGTCGCCCCGACCTGCCCACCGCCACTGCGTCGCCCCTTCAGGTCGTAGGACCGCGGCCCGTGGTCCACTCTGTCGTCAACGCGCGTCAACTTCCCATGGTATGCGCCGCGCCATCTTCCTCGGCGCGGGAACGCCACCGTTCGCGCCAGTCTTTGTCACGCTGTCGTGTTCCTCGCCTACTTCGAGTATTGCCTCCGCGCTCCTAGCCGCCGCCGCTCTTCTTTGGCCACCGCCTCCCATCCACCCCCTTCATCTTCATCCAAGCACCAGCCCATTACTAGGGTCCCTGTCAGCTACCCCGACCACTTCGTCTACTCCGACCACCGTTGGTAACATTGGCCCCACGCCAATGGACACCGCTATCGTTGTCGAGTTCTTCTCTACTGGCCCCTCTGACTCCTCGACATAGGGTACAGCTCGTGCAGGTCCCTTGTCTACGCATGCCCGGTGCTGGCAACACCGATGCGTGCCTTCGTCCACGACGTGTCCCCGAACCTGGCAAGCCTGGTGCGGTGCTTCGTCAACTTCATCCTCATCCGTCTTCTCATGCCCGATGCTGGCAACACCGACGTGTGCCTTCGTCTATGACGTGTCCCCGGGTTTGGCACACCCGGTGCGACCCCTCGTCAACGCCATCCTCCTTTCGGCGCACCACAACCTCGTTACCAGTGCGCCCATGACTAACTCGGCACCTCCTTGCGCCCACGGCTCCACGGCGACTCCCTCGACACTAGCTACCCCGCCTCGACATTGACCATGGTGTTCTTCGCACGGCTACCTCGACCACGGCTACACCACCGTACGCTCTCGGCTACCTCGACATCGGAACAAAGTGTTATCATCCGCTTGAGCAACTCGTTGGCTTCCTCTACAGTCAACGCGTCCGCAACGCAACACCATCCGCGACGCTCCCGCTACGACTGCGGGGGGATGTCAGCCCGTCGGCTGCTATTCTCTCCAGTTTAACCGCCCGCGACGCTCCCGTTGTTCGCAACGCTACCGCTACGACTACGGGAAATGTTAGAGATATATTTGGTAGTAGAGATTTCCCGGGATTAGATAGAGTTATTTCCATCTTATCTCTAGGAGGTGTCCTGCCCTCCAAGTCTTGTACTCAATATATACTCGCCCTCGAGACTCAATAATAAATGGGAAACGTTCCCCCACGGTGCACCGGCCGAGCGTTTCGGCTGGTCCCGCGCACGCAGCTTGATCGGGTAGCGATCCATCGCTCCCGCACCTCCGGATCCACGTTGTGTCTTTTTTCCTTGGCCCATCACGTGGCGTTGGCCCACCATGTTTACTCGGTCAGCTCTTTTTTTCACCAACCGCTCAAGCTGTGGGGTAGGAAAAATATCTACAACTGCGGACGGACGGAAGTTGCATCCGTTTTTGCTACAAAGACGACATTTGTTTGCTGCAACTATTGTTGTCTTTTTGCTATGACCAGCGTGTTTTTTTGCTACATCCATTTTTTTTAATGGTGATGATTGGTGGCCGGCGTTCGTGCAGATGACTGGGACAACGATTTTTGCTGCAACTATCGTCGGATTTTGCTACAACTGACGAAGAAATTTGCTACATTAATTCATGGCAGAGATGCACCCGGGACAACAACAACGATGATTTTTGGTTGCAAATGTCGTTGTCTTTTGCTACCACCAGAGAGGTTTTTGCTACATCTATCTTAATGGTGATGTTTGGTGGCCATCATTCGTGCAACCCGTGCAACGAACGTCGACGGTGGAGAAAAGCTTCAACTATCGATTTCTTGCCCAAATGAAAAAAGCTGCAACCGTTTACATGAAAGCTTCAACCCTACATTTAAAAAGCTTCAACCCATAAACTTTTTTGCTGGAACCAACTACTGTATTTGTCGTTGATTCTTTTTTGCTGGAACCAGTGTTTTGTTTTGCTACCACCGACGGCTTCATTTGCTACCACCGGCGACATGGTTTGCTACCACCATATGCAGCGGCCGGTCGACGTCAATGTTTTTCTTGCTACAACCGTGTCATGTTTTTGCTGCAACCGGCAGCCACACAAGATACAATCGGTTAACATTTTTGCTACAATGGCGCCGGCGAGCTTTTAATTTGTCGGAAGTGTTGCCCTTTTTTGCTAAAACCGGTCGTTCTTTTTGCTGCTACCGACACCCCGACGGAGAGTACAGTTTTCTTACGAGCTCGTCACCGGAGCTGTTGCGACCTGCAACCGTAGAACGCCGGAGCTGCGTTGGCCATCACCGGAGTTACGACCGTCGTCACCGGGAGATGCAACTACGGGGACACGCTGCTGCATGCACGGAGCCAACGAGAAACACATGAGACGACAGCAGCGAGGGGCGACGAGGGGCGGCGACCAGCGGTGAGGGCGACCACCGGTGGCGTGGGCGGCGACCAGCGGTGGCGTGGGCGGCGACCAGCGGGACGCGCCAGGCGGTGCTTCTAGGCCGGGTGCTTCCGACGAGCGCGGGGCGGCGCCATGGCCGGGGCGACGAAGCACGGGCGGCGCCCTTGCCGGGGCGACGAGCGATGCGGCGGGCGGCCGGGGCGACTAGCGCGGGCGGCGCCATGGCCGGGGCGGCGAGGGCGACGAGCACGAGCGGTGCCAAGGGGGCAAGCGCGGGCTTCGTAGTCGCACATCCGTGGGAGCCTTGACTGGTTCGCTCCTCTTTTATGTGTGCTGGAGACGAAGATAAGGTAAGGAAAAAAATAGAATGGAAGCTGCGATCTGAGGGTCTCGTGCAGCCAGATCGAGCGGCTGGGGGCAGACCGGCCGAAACTTTCGGCCGGCGCACCGGCGCCCAGTGCTGCCCATAATAAATCCATCATATTTCGTCAATCCCTCTCTCCATTCTAACAAATGGACCATTCGAACATACTTTCAGCAGATCGGAAGGGATTAGGAATCTACTCTGCGAGCCTGTTACTTGGAAGAACGGATCATTTCTTTTTTTTGCGAATTTGGAAGAACGGATCTGTTCGAGAAAGGGAGAAAAGTTGATGGAGCTAGGAGATTAAAGCAAGATTGATCTTGAACTGGATGAAGAAGATCAGTGGGAGGGAGGTGTCGGCATCAACGCCAGTCGTCAGAATTTCGCCAGAGGCAGTCGTTCTTTGTCGAAAGGTCAGGTCAGCCGCTGACTTCTATACACGGGTGTACAATAAAATAGAGAGAACCAGAAGTTCAGCGCTCAAGCTGGAAACTGCAGAAAAAAGGATACAGGCCAATGCTGATGCAAAGGCACGTCGATTCCATGCAACACTGTCACATAGTAGCTCCCGTGGCTCCACTAGCCGTCGACGGTTGGAGGAACTGCAGCCTGCTGGTCAGCAACCCAGGCCCATATGCGGAGGCTGGAGATGAACCTCTCAAGATGAACGGGCACTTGACAACCCTGCGGTGGACCGCTACTCGCTGCTGCGTGTAGAACTGAAGCCTCTATGTTGCTCATTTGGTTAACCACTGCGCTACCAAATATATGCTGCCACTAAATTACCGATATCTCCCAATCCCAATACATTATGTATACCACAATATGCATGTATCGATGCTGATACATGTGACACTGGTCCGTTGCTTTATACTCTGAATTTTGGCTCGTGTGCTCTACTATATAGCCCCTCAAACTCTATTGATGTACTGATATTGTACTATGGCTAAGGTTGCGCCAATTATGTCTATCAATTGCCACGATTTGGTTGTACTAGTTGATAGGTACGTTGCACATGGCATGCATGCTACTAATACTATGGTAAAAGTTGTTCTAAAGCCACAAGGCTAGCAGTATCTAAAGTAAACGCGGTGGAGAGAGGATCCTGAATTGAAAATTAGGCAAAAAAATTGATGACCATGGACGACATAACTGCAAAATATGCACAATTGCTGATAGGCGGTCATTTGTACAGGATGCATCTATTAATTTCTCACATGCAAATAAGGAAGCCAGTGTGCACATTACGAAACAGTAAAACTGAACCACCTATGAGACATCACAACGTTTTAGCATCGTCAGCCGTCGGATCAACCATAGTAACGGGGAAATCGCTATGTGTCTATTCACCACGCGTAGTCAGGGCCGTTGCTCCATAAGAGCAAGTATAATAAGATGATGTACGCAAGCTATAAGAATTTAAGTAACAAGGTGATGTAATAATAGGAATATATTTTTGTTGAGTTGAAGGAGAAAGAAGAGAAACTGATTGTAGATTAACAGCCAGCTACATCACATGCTTCTAGATACTTTGTGATATTGTAAGATGGGTCATAGTAGTATTTATTTATAGATAACTATTATATGTGATGGCTATAAGATTAACTATAGATGACATGACAACAACACATTTCAGCAATCGGCTATACTATTAACCATGTCTATAAGATTGACTAGCGACCCCCTCGCTCATAGAGCCGACCGGCCGCAAAGAAAGCCCCTATAGGACTAACCACATTATTCTTCTTATTTTTGGGGGCCTAGGATGCCTAGGTTCCTCGAATTGGAAAATACCATCAACCTGTACAAGTACAAATGATGATGAGAGAAAATAAAAATACAAATTTACAAGAAAAGAGAAAAAGGGGGGAAGAGGAAACAGAAAATCGGAAAATGGGGGGAGGAGGTTCAGTGGATGACACGGTGTGGAACCCGATGACTACGCATGAAACAAAACAACATTACTCTTAGAAAACGTGTCATCTTTTTTTTTTGAACATGAGTTGTTTGATCCATCGGTTAACAAAAAGAGAGTTGCCTAGTTAATTAATGAAAACCGGACGAAAACTGTCGCAACCTGTTGATCAGGCACAACCTCATCATGGTCCCACGTTAGCGTCAAGACCGCACCACAAAGGTTGTGTGAAGCCACTTGATGATCCATGTGAAGCAATCAGCCACCCCATTGGCGACAATGCGGTTCCGATTCTAAGGGAGAGCTACGGAGGAGAACGATGTAAAATTGGTATCGTGGAATATCACCCAACAGACCACTTGCAGCCCATCATCATTGCGACCCGAACCGTGCCACAACAGCTCTAATTTCAGTGCAATGAACAACTTGATATAATCCCATGGACACCCCGAAGAGTAGGATTTTCGGCCGTTCCCTCCGTGTCTTCTATCCTAAGTGTAGGATTTTCGGCCCTGCATGCCTCGAGGAACTGCTGCCGGTTGATCCGTGGCTTGGGCGTCTTGGGCCCTTGGCGCGGAGGGTGGAAATGCAACTCCCACGATGGCGCAAGTTCTGTCGTCATTGTGGTGAACCGCTTCGTGTACTCAAGAAGGCTTTACATGGAAAATTTGGTTAAGTAATGCGCTATCAAATATATGCTGCCACCAGATTACTGATGTCTCTCGGTCCTAATACATCACGTATACCACAATGTGCATCGGTCCACGCTGATACATGTGACTTTGCTCACATTCCTTATAGTCTGAATTTTGGTTCTGTACTAATGCTCTCGTTGCTCTACTATATAGTCCCTCGATCTCTATTGATGTACATGTATTGTACTACCGGCTAAGGTTGTGCCAGCTATGAATATCAATTTCCACGATTCGATTGTACCAGTTAATAGGATATTGAATTAACTTGCGTAAAATAGATTTTGATTACAGGGTGAACGGCACAACAGCAAAGTAGGGGTAACGTCTTATAGGGGGCTCGCTTGTACAAGCTGTATAGATTAGTTTCTCACATACAAACACGCATGCAAGTGCATATATACACAAATCCAAGGAGCCCTTTTTTTTGTGAACTCACGTATGGCAGCCCTAACCAATGTATAGGAGCAGGGCCGTCTCCAGGAATTTGAGGCCCCGGTGCGGAATGCAAAACAGGGCCTAGTTAACATTGTAATTTCTTTTCAAATTTAATTTTCATAAACCACATACCTTTCATTATGTACTCGCCCTTCTCTTCTTGATGGAGGCATCTTAGCAAAACAGATGCAAAGGTGATTCATCGAAAGGCCCTGTAGTGTGACAAAAGCAAGCACCTTATCCATCAGTCCACTAGACCCAAGTCCTCAATTACCTAGGTAATTGTTAAAGAAAACACTGTTTTGTTTTAAATCTGAAGATAAGTTTCTGCATTGAGATTTTCAACCATTCAATCTTGTTTCAACATGTTCACCTAGCAATTTACCTGAATTAGAAAAATTTCACGCCTATGTTCAGATTATAAAATGATTTCATAGAACGCCAAGACTTTGAAACCTCTCCAGTTCATAAGAGAAATTGGATAATAGGTAAACTGTATTTCAGCAAATTGAGACGGTAAATGAGATCCACGAGTCAGAGCTAGGAGTATACGAAAAGACCATATGGTAAAGCACCCAACGAAAGTTTCATACTGGACAAGATCTTCTCTACGAAAAACTGCCTCCGCATCACCAGTTCGCCATACTGGACAAGATCTTGGCCGGACGCCGCTCTCCGCTCGGTACACGCCGCCGTGCTCCGCTAGACGCTGCACGCCGCCTTCCGCCTCGTGCCCTAGGTTTGCAGGCAGTTTTTTTTTGTTTTTTTGTTTTTTGTTTTGAGGCAATGGTATGCAGGCAGACTACCAGGCCTAGGGCCCAAGGCCCAAATAACGGTTCGCCCTTCCTTCTATCATCTTCCTCCGCACGACGGGAAGACCTAGCAGGAGCTTTCGTTCATGGCGGCAGGTACGACTTCCAGTTCCAGCAATAGATTCGATCATTTGAATACACAGAGTAAGAATAAAATAAGCGGAATGGATGCCCTATGTCTCCCTACAAGTTCTAGCACAGACGAAAACCAAAGAAGACGTATTAGAGATAGAGGATTTGGGGCCCCCAAATTTTTGGGGGCCCTGTGCGGTCGCCCATCTCGCACACCCTTGTCGACGGCCCTGTATAGGAGTGAGTTCTAAATGGTGATACATATGAGATTTTCTCTACAAAAATAAAGTTTTTGGATCAGTTCACGTATGAAGCACACACGTGAACTGATCCGCAAAACAAACGCGTGTGGATCGTTTTTAGGCCCTCGTAGTCCAGGTTTTTTAGGATGTTTATCATCTTGGTTTCGGCGGCGGTGATGGTGACGCTGAATAAAGATTTGAGATCCTTCCCCAACGAGGCGATCGGTCCTACAGTTGGGGATGTTTTTGAAACAATCCGTTCAAGCAAGGATAGTGTGGCGGTGGCGTCATCTGCGTGGTGCACTTGTGTTCTCGGGCTCCACCGTTGCGACAACGTTTCCTCCAGTGCCGGTGCGGACGTTGGGATGTAGTCCAGGAGAGGATGCGGATTGTGGTCTGCATCGGCGACATCTAAAAGATGGTGGATCGTGTGCTGGGTCTGTGGTTCGTGGATGACAGATATGGTTACCTTCTCCGACGTCTTAGTCGTGCGGGGGTGCCACATCTAAAGCTCGATGGCGTGTCGGTAATGGTTTCACTTTTGGTGAGCCACCTTGGAGGTCCACAAATCTGCATATCAGCGATGGAGCTACGTCGAGTTTAGGTGAGGAGGTGATCCGTCATTTTTTTTGGTGACTGTTGTGGTGGCGTCAGAGGCAGGTGACGAGCGTCGGTGTCAAGTTGAGAGGATCCGTCGGTGTTGATTTTATTTTTCCTTCTTAGCTGATTTTTTTTGTGCAAAGGCTATGTATTTTTAATTTTGTCAGGTCGGTGTGCTATGAACAAAGGCGTAGTTTGAAAAGAAAAAACGGCCCATGCAAGCTAGTGCTAGTGATACAAACAGAAACCGAATGAGATAGCTTGTCAGGCTCTATGGCCGCACTTGCCATGTATGAACCGCAGACTTCTCTAACCCCGATGCGATTACGATACGAACTCGGTGGGTACACCTGCAACCCCATCTTTCCCCACCGTCGCTGTTTATCTCAGCTGCCTCCGCGGTTCCGCCCATCGGAGCACCGCTACCCTTCTTCGAGTCGGACTCACCGGCGGCCGTTAAGTGGCGCTAGACTGCGGCGACGAGACGCGCGCGGCGGCGGCCACTGCAGATCTCGACCCCCTCGCTCGATCTTGATTTGTGTTCGGAGGGGCTGGAGCGAATCCGGTCGTAGTTCTCCAAATCGAGGCTTCATTTGCTTGGCCTCCTCCTGTCGACGCCACACCGGAGCGCCGACAGCCCTTCTTCGACCCAGAAACAACGGCACACGACTGCAGGTGCGACAAGAAGGGCGACGGCCGGCGACCACTGCAAATTTCGAACCCCTCACTCGATCGGGATCCTGATTCGGAGTGGCTGGGGCTAATCGGCACCTAGTTCTACAAATCGAGGATTTATCTCCATCTAAAACGGCAGGTACATTTTGTTGTTGAGATGTTTAACTTTTACTCTGCTTGTTCATCTGGAAAATACCACATGAACTAATTCTTGTTCTGCAGGTTGCAATGCTGGAATTTTTCGAGAAGAAGCTGAAGCAAGTTGAGAACAGAGCTAGGTTCTTCTCTTGTGTTCTCAGTGGTGATATCAAGATCATTCCCAGGAAGCAAAAGGAGCTGCTACAAGAGATTGCCGAAAAGGGATTTGATCCCCTCCCAAAGGAGGTTCTGCCCGCTGCCGTGGGAGCAACAAGAGACAGGGAAGAAAATGGAAGAAACCCTGATGTACATGCCAGTGATTATGAGTACCTCACCTCCATGACAATTTCTACTTTAAATGAGAGGTACCTGGAGCATCTTCTAGAACTAAAGAAGAGGTTTGAAACTAAAGTTGGACTCCTGAGAAGAGCTACACCGGAATGTCTGAAATCTGCAAATAAACGAACTGTAACTGTACGTACTGAAAATCTGATACTCTAATGTTTCAGGTTTTGTTCATCTTTCTGAACTTATTATGACCTCAACTGACAAGTGATTCTTTGGTTTGAAGCGGATAAGTCCTGATATACAGTTTCTTGATGCAAACTATATAAAAGCTCAATCAGATAGAAAGGTTGTGATAGTCATTGATTGCAAACACAACAATGTATTTGAAGCAGCCCCCAGGAGACAACATAAAAGGACTGCAGCCGAGTATCTTGAGGTATAGATTACCTCATCAACTGATAAGTGATTCTTTGGTTTATTATCTCCTCTTCCCCTGTAAGCTAATTAAGCATTTCTAGTCAAAACCAGCTTATGTAGATGTTTTCTTTTGTGCGCATTGCAAATTATTTTATCGCCTATACAAGTGAACCTATCAATTTACATAGGCAAGTGCGGTGCTGATGGATGATGATGAGGACCATTTGGTTGGAAGTCTCGAGGCCCAAGAACAGAGAGGTAACACCCATGTACAGTGTTGTATTTGTCAAAATAACTTATTCATCTCTTGCAGAAGTTCTAATGGCCAACTACTTTTACTTGCACAGAGACTGAGAACACACAAAAGCAACAAGCAAAGAAGCAGAGGAAACAAAGAAAGAAGCGGAGGAAGGAAGAAAGCAAAACAGGCGCAATACCTTGCCGTGGACTAGACTCTCAGGGCCATGACGGATCAAGCCACGGCTACCTCACCGAAGAAATTAAGAAGATTGCGAGTGGCTTAGATGGTGTTAAGATCACTCATGGTAATAGGGATCAGAATAGGGTAGCTCAGGTGTTGGCTAAGTTAAGCCTGCAAGATGCATCTGTGTCTGTTTAGCATGTAGATGCACCGTCCTTTGTAGCTCCTTTTGTCACGGCAGATGTAACCTTTTCGATTAGGGCAACACTAGCCATTAGTCGGGCGGGGTGAGCCCCATATCGGCCGCCTGCCTAGCCTTTAGTTTAAATTGCAAAGTCTGGACCTTTCGACAGTTGCAGCATGAAACTTCCGGGATATACATTTGCAACATCGTAGCAGAACTTTTGTTGTGGGGTGTCAAAAATAAGGGGAAAAAACTGTCTAGTCATGTTAAGCACAACAATGCATGACCTTTTTTGTCGTATGCAATAAATCATTGGTCGAAGCAGAATCCCCGAGAAGAATCATCAAACATATAGGGCTCATTTGGTAATCAGGGATCCTCCCGGGATCCCCCTCCTTTCCCTGCCTGGAAAATGCCCGGGCCGAATCGATCCAGGGAAGGGTACCGCTGCATTTGGTGCCCAATAGAGAGGGCAGCGACCCGGCCCTTTCCACGGCCCTTCCCTGGCCGAGATTTCCACGCCTCCACAGGCCGTGGAGGAAATCCCGTCTCGCTCGCTCCCACGACTCACTAACAACGATCGAGAGTGACGCCGCCCGCTCCTTCCTGACTCGAGCGCTGCTCCCGATTTGGCTTCCCTAATCCCCAGTTACCCCCGAGCCCCAACAACCAAAGGACGATGTAGATTTTCCACGGGGTTCAAGTTTGCACGGGCTAATTTCACCCCGAGGCACTTGTTCCCTGGGAGTAGCTCCTCTAAAATCCAAATGAAGCCATATAGTATGTAAACCCATGCTTTACCGAAAAAGGTTTTCGCCCCGCTTTATATATAAAGCACTGATCAACAATCATCCAGTACAAACGCACGCCACCACAACACACGCACACACCCAGGACAGGATACATAGACGCTGAGCGCAGCAACACCACTCCTACCACTACCGTCGCGAAGAGATGAAGCCACATATGACGAACCATGGGCTCCAAGGCGGCGCCTTCAGGAAGGGAACAACACCGGAGTGCCGCCACCGCCCGATCTGAGGATCAGAGTTTCCCCTGGAGCCGCATGACGGGCAATAAGAGCCGCGACGACGCCTTCAAGAAGGGAACAAGTTTCGCCGCCGCCGGTCCGTCCGAAGAAAGAACAGGTTTTCACCCCGGCCAACACTCACCGCAACCCAACGCCACACCCCGGCTACCCACGTTGTCCACACGGCCATGGCCAGCGGGCAGCAGCAAGCCATGGACTCTGCCCATGAGCACCGCTCTACCACCACCAAGGCCGTCTCCCCAGCATCCAAGACCTAGACACCGCCTCACCCGAGACCCGCCGCTACCCCAACCAAAGAGACGAGCGGAAAGGTCCCACCTTTCGCACCCCTGGGCGACCCCCAGTGTCAAGACCCAATAGGCCAGCCAGAACTGGCATCCATCGGCCCATCCTGCAGCCCCGAGTGCGGGACAAACTCGGTCCCGCGGCACTGTGAGGAGGACGAGGTCAGTCCTGCTGCACCGTGCGCGAGACGAACTCAGTCCTGCTGCAGCATGCGCGAGACGAGCTCAGTCCTGCCGCACTAGGCGCGAGACGAGCGATGGAACGCGGCTGGGAGAGGGCCATCCCTTCGGTGGAAGTAGTGACCGGACAATGAGGAGATGGGGCGAAGGTCGAAATGGTCCGAACGCTGATGAGCCGGCGCCAGAAAAGCCGGCCGCCACCGCAGTCAGAGCCGCCGAGACACCATGAAGCCGCCATGACACCGGGAGGCCACCACCAACGCCGGACCTCCCTGCGCCGCCGCCCACGGCGAAAGCAACGGCCATGCCCGGCCGCTACCCACCTGCGTCTCCCGGCGAGCTCCAAGCGTTGGAGCCGTCGGACACGCACCACCAATGCCACACACCGGAGCGCCAGCCACCACCGTAGAACATGCGCGTCCACGCCCTGGCCAACACCACCAGAAGCCCCACCACCCTACCGGAGAAGCACAGCCACCAGCGGCACCACCACCTTAGCAGGGCCGCCAGGCTTCCCCGCCGCCACCAACCATCACCACCAACCAGATCTGGGCAGAGCCACCCAGATCCGCCGCCAGAGCAAACCCGCCTCCCCGGAGCCCCATAAGCCGCCGCTGGAGGTGCGAGGGAGGAGAGGGGGTCACGCCCGCGGGGCCACCACGATGCCAGGTAGGGGGGTGGGGAGCCGGAGCAGAGAAGGGCCGCCACCCGACGCCGACGGGCAGGAGGAGGCGCCCCGTGATGCCGGCCACTTGCGTCCGGGAGGAGACGCCCCGCCGCCACCTGCGCCACGCGGGCTTTGGCCGGCGACACCGCAGGCGGCGGCGAGGGAGGGAAGGCCGAGGCGAGGAGATGGGGCGGCGGCGTTAGGGTAGCCGCCCGGAGTCGCCCGCGGGAGCGACTCAGGGGCGGGTTTCCGCTTCGTCCTCCTAAACCCATGCTTTCAGCAACACAACATGAACACACAACGTTTGTTGCGGACCTTAAGAATCATCACAACATGTTGGTGTGTGTTTGCAACAACATAAAAGACAGGGACATAGCATATTGAACGGATGTCGTAACATCGAATAACACAAAGCTAACCTTTGTCCGAGAAAGCAAACCTCGTAGCCAGAGACTCATGGCGATGAATCTGGCAGATCTGGTGTGCTCAAACTCATCAGCCCTGACCTCCCACCATCCCCGAGCTTGGTGGCACGAAGCATGCCTCGTTTTAGCTCCAACCTGACCAGTGGCGGAGCCAGGAAATGTGGATCAGGGGGGCCAAGTGCCGTCAAAGTAGGTTAAGGAGGGCCAAAGCGTAGGAAAATAGACTTTTAACATCAAAATATTGCAAATTATGCACTGTTCATTAGTGAATTAGCAGCAAATTCCCAATGTCAGAGGGGGGGGGGGGTAGGGCCCCTCACTAGTGCAGAACAAAGCTTTAGTGCCGGTTCATAACGGCCTTTAGTGTCGAGTGGGGACTAAAGCCCCCCCCCCCCCCCCTTTAGTACCGGTTCGTCACGAACCGGCGCTAAAGTGCCACCACGTGGCACGAGCCAGGCCCGGATGCGCGTAGGGCATTAGTACCGGTTGGTAACACCAACAGGTACTAAATATTTGGGGTGGTTTTTGATTTAATTTCCATTCAATTTTTTTGTTTGCTGGTATTTCACGATACTACAAATTGTACACGTTATGCATATATATAAATAGATTTTCTCGTACATAGAACCGCATATATATGTTGCCTTTGCTGGTACGTACACGTTATCATCGAATGTCTCACAAACCAACACCATTAATTATTCACACATACACATGTATATACATATACAATTTCTCCTCCGTATGTTGCCTTTGGTGCCTCCGGATCACGATGACAAGTGGTTCATGGGGACGGTAGCGGGTAATAGTATTCTCCTTTGGGATTTATGAACTGGTCGAGCAAAAATCCGGCTATTTCCTCTTGAAGTGCTAGTATGCGCTCCGTTGGTAGGAGCTTATCTCGCACCTCTCTGAACTGTTAAGAAGGAGATCAATATGCATGTGTGTTAGTTGTGTGACTAGATATCGATAATGATGTGAATAATGTTCTGACAAACGTACCCAGTCCTGTCTATCAGATCTGCTCCTTTCGCACGTCATCATGTGAATGTTCTCGCAAACGTAGAATGCACAGAAATTATTCCCCGGCGCCTGCTTCAGGGCCTTTACGAGAATGGAATTGAATCAGATAATGATTAATCAAGCATGATAATTAATTAATGATATTGAAACAAGAATTAAAGAGATGGTAGCTAGCTAGTACTATTTAATTACTTATCTTGGGTCGATGCCAAAACAGCTTTTTTGGCCACTTGCCTGGAGTCACCTTGATGAACTTTGCCCATGCCCTGCCCGCCGGCAAAGAAAATTAATAAAGGGGTTATTAAATAGTTCATATCAGGAAATGACGAACTAATAATTAATAGGCCGAGATATAGTTAATAATGATTGAAATTACCTGTTGACTATCCCCTTCACGATGGTGTAGTCTTTATCTTCTTTAGTTAGTGAGTCCAGTAATTCAACTTTTCCTTCCTCAACTTTAATGTCTAACAAGACCCAGTGCCAACTGCATACTCACACGTTTGCATGTCTTAATTAAGCGGGCATGTGCATAAAATTAATCAACTACCGTAAACTGTATACACTTAATTATTAACATCTAGCTAGCTAGTAAGTAAAAACGGAATTTGTAGTACAAGACAGTGTGACTCACGGGAAGTTGTAAGGAAATAGTATATCTTCATTGCTATTGAGGCACTTCAAGAACTCTAGCATGCTTTCCTCTACAGCAGCTGGACAACATTCAATCTTCCATATGTCCTCATTAATGGTATTTGGGTCAACGAACCCAACGCCATAGCGTCCAGCTTTTTTCATTTCATACATCTTCATCCTGCATATAATACCATAGAAAAGAAATATAGTGAGGATAATTACATGTAATGATTGATCAAAATTATCACTACATAACTAGCTTGAGACTTAAATTACAGAAAGAAATCACTTACAGACAATAGCAAGTGACGATAGACTTGTCGAGTGCATCTTGATTGAATAACTGAAATAATTCTGGATACTCAATGGCCAGAGCTTTCTCATGGTAATAATGCTCATGCTTCACATTAACCATGAGGGACTCTCGATTGGAAATCTTGATAATGTTCATGTACCATTGATGCAATTGATACATTCTCGTTGGGAGGTTCTTGACCTTGTCTAGATGGACCAAAGGTTGGCCCCGGACATATTTCCATGCTATTTCCGATTCTCTAAGCGTAGGCATGGGCTCGATTTCGAGGAGTTGTCCAACAGAGATATTGAGCATTTGAGCCTGCATTATATGATCCTCCGTTATTACCACATCACCATGCTAGGGAACGCTAACGGTTTGCCCACAATAAAATTTGGCGCGCGTACTACTCCTCTCATGTGTTGTTGGCACAACAAGCGGGGGGGTCGCTTGTGCTGCCTGTTCTCCCAACTGGGGAACGGTTTTCCTGCATTTTTTGCTAGCTGCTTGTTGGCTCGAGATTGAGCTCACTTCCTTCTGTAGTCGTGCTCGATGTGCCTTCCTGATTTGGCGCTCATAGTCCGAGTCAACAGGCTTGGGAGTTGGTTCTCTAGCCATACGAATGAAGTGGTCAATTACTTTCTCAGGCACTTTCTCCTTTGGCGGCGGTGCTGGTTTCGGTCCAAAATGGGCGTCCACTTGGGCTTGCACTATGGCTGTGTTTTGCTCCTTAGTCATGTCGTAAGGCCTCTGAGGAAAAGGAGCGAGGCTTGGACCATATTTATATCGCTTGCCTTCGCCTGTACTTCCTGAACTACCTCGACTTGTACTGCTACGCACCAAAGCTGCGGGATGTCTCTTCTGCGATTGCTGAGACGGCGGAGACGGCTGACGTGGAGTTGGACCAGGAGAAGTGGCCTGACAATGTGCCGGACTTGAAACAGGAGGTGTGGCCTGACATGGTGCCGGACTTGCTACCGGAGAAGTGGCATGACGCTGTGCCGGGCTTGAAACCGGAGGAGTTAGCTCACGTGTTCGGGGACTTGGAGGAGGTGGCGGACTTCGAGGAGGAGTCGTCTCACGCGTTCGTGGACTTGGAGGAGCGGGAGTCTGCTGACTCGGTGGTGGACTTCGAGGAGGAGTCGGCAGACGACGCGGTGTCGGTGGACTTCGAAAGATGATGCAATCCTTTCTCCACAGGATGATACGATGTATAGCCTCTCCCAGTGTGCGCTCGTCTTCACCTCCAGGAATGTCAAGCGTTAGCCCCGAATATGGGTCCACTACTTAATCAACCATGACACGAGCATAGCCCTCTAGAATCGGGATGCAATGGTAGGTTGCTTCGGGGGTAACTGGAAAAGCAACGCCATCCGCCACCTTCATGGATATGTTCTTCATTTTGGAGTGTAGCTCACAGTTAGTGTTCTCTATGATAATTTGAGTCACTTCATGGGTATGTATCCAGCAGTGTGTCACCCGGGGCAGAACCAACGCTGCTTCTCGGCATGGATGGGACGGTGCTATCCAATGCTGGACGATCATCTGCTTGCTGCTGCCGCTGCTGAGACCCCCTTTCCTGGCTAAGTGAGTCGATCTGCTGTTGTTGCTGTGGAATTTGAGTGCCAAGCCCACGTGCCTTGCTTCTAGGCCTTGAAGGCGTTCTGCGTCCTGCTTCCTCTGCTCCTCCTCCAGCTTCCTTTTCTTCTCCTCCTCCATCTTCCTTCTTGCACGGGTCCTGTAGTCCTCGTTCCATTCTGAAAAGCCCTCATACCAGGGAATAACGCCCTTGCCTCGTGTTCTTCCCGGGTGTTTAGGATTTCCCAGGGCGCGCGTAAGCTCGCTGTTCTCTCTGTTGGGCATGAACACCCCCTTCGAGCTTCTTCTATTGCGTCAATTATCTTTTGTTCGGCTCCTTTTAGACTTGCCTTCCGCGAAACTTCGCCTGTCTTCACGTCCAAGTAACCGGAGTGACCCCTACATCCTCCATATCTTGCTCATACTTATCCCACTTAGGCAATCCCACCACGTAGCCACCTGGACCCAGCCTATGGAACTGCGTCTTTCTTGCGGCATTTGCCTTGTTTTTCATCGACCGTTCCTTAGATAATTCTGAATCCTTGAAGGTAACGAAATCGTCCCAGTGTTCTCTTTGCTTCTCCAGTGTTCCCTTGAAATCTGGGAGTCTTCCTTTCATTAGAGAGGTAGTTGGCCCATACAGTTTTCTTGTGGGTGTTGAATGCAATTGCCATCTTCTTAAGAGCAGCGGCCTTGACTTTCTCCACATCTGCTTTAGTGAAATGATCTGGTAGGGTGAAATGTGTTGGGGAACATAGTAATTTCAAAAAAAAAAATTCCTACGCACACGCAAGATCATGGTGATGGCATAGCAACGAGAGGGGAGAGTGTTGTCCACGTACCCTCGTAGACCGTAAGCGGAAGCGTTATGACAACACGATTGATGTAGTCGTACGTCTTCACGATCCTACCGATCCAAGTACCGAACGTACGGCACCTCCGAGTTCAGCACACGTTCAGCTCGATGACGATCCCCGGACTCCGATCCAGCAAAGTGTCGGGGATGAGTTCCGTCAGCACGACGGCGTGGTGACGATGATGATGCTCTACCGGCGCAGGGCTTCGTCTAAACTCCGCGACGATATGACCGAGGTGGAATATGGTGGAGGGGGACACCGCACACGGCTAAGGAACGATCCGTAGATCAACTTATGTTGTTCTTCCTAGAGGTACCCCCCTGCCCCCGTATATAAAGGAGCAAGGGAGGAGGGGCCGGCCGGCCTAGGAGGGGCGCGCCAAGGGGAGTCCTACTCCCACCGGGAGTAGGACTCCCTTCTTCCTTGTTGGAGTAGGAGAAGGGGGGAAAGAGGGGGAGAGGAGGAAGGAAAGGGGGGCCGCACCCCTTGTCCAATTCGGACCAGAGGGGGGCTGCGCGCCTCCTTCCTTTCGGCCTCTCTCCTCTATTCCCGTATGGCCCAAAAAGGCCCATATACTCCCCGGTGAATTCCCGTAACTCTCCGGTACTCCAAAAAATACCCGAATCACTCGGAACTTTTCCGAACTCCGAATACAGTCGTCCAATATATCGATCTTTATGTCTCAACCATTTCGAGACTCCTCGTCATGTCCCCGATCTCATCCGGGACTCCGAACTCCTTCGGTACATCAAAACTCATAAACTCATAATATAACTGTCATCGAAACCTTAAGCGTGCGGACCCTACGGGTTCGAGAACTATGTAGACATGACCTAGAACTATTCTTGGTCAATAACCAATAGCGGAACCTGGATGCTCATATTGGCTCCTACATATTCTACGAAGATCTTTATCGGTCAAACCGCATAACAACATACGTTGTTCCCTTTGTCATCGGTATGTTACTTGCCCAAGATTCGATCGTCGGTATCCAGTACCTAGTTCAATCTCGTTACCGGCAAGTCTCTTTACTCGTTACATAATGCATCATCCCGCAACTAACTCATTAGTCACATTGCTTGCAAGGCTTATAGTGATGTGCATTACTGAGAGGGCTCAGAGATACCTCTCCGACAATCGGAGTGACAAAACCTAATCTCGAAATATGGCAACCCAACATGTACCTTTGGAGACACCTGTAGTACTCCTTTATAATCACCCAGTTACGTTGTGACGTTTGGTAGCACCCAAAGTGTTCCTCCGGTAAACGGGAGTTGCATAATCTCATAGTTACAGGAACATGTATAAGTCATGAAGAAAGCAATAGCAACATACTAAACGATCAAGTGCTAGGCTAACGGAATGGGTCATGTCAATCACATCATTCTCCTAATGATGTGATCCCATTAATCAAATGACAACACATGTCTATGGTTAGGAAACATAACCATCTTTGATTAATGAGCTAGTCTAGTAGAGGCATACTAGTGACTATATGTTTGTCTATGTATTCACACATGTATCATGTTTCCGGTTAATACAATTCTAGCATGAATAATAAACATTTATCATGAAATAAACAAATAAATAATAACTTTATTATTGCCTCCAGGGCATATTTCCTTCAAAATGTTCCATCAGAGATTTCAAAAGATCTTTTTTGGCTCTGTCGTCGACCAAAGTAACACCTGGACGTTTAGTCTTTGGCTCTTTCCATTCTTGAATGGAGATCGGGAGTTTGTCCTTCACAAGAACTCCGCACTGACGAGTCCACTTGTCCGCAATGTTCTTAGGCGTGAGGGGTTCGCCACTAAGTTTGATGGATTCGATGTGGTATTTTACACCATCCTTCAACAATCTGCCCGGGCCTCACTTTGTCTTGATGTCTGTAGAAGCAGATTTGCTCGATCCGGAGTGCTGAAAGAAGAAAGATCGATTCGTTAATATAACTTCAATAAAAAAAACATGTGATGATCACCATGATGCATGCTTATATAAATATACCTCGCCGGTAGTCTTTGTTATTTGAAGATCAGCATTGTCTGTGTCATCACAAACATTGTCCTGTCATCATAATCATAATCATAGTTCATGACTTCATCAGCTCGGTCGTCGAGATCGAATATCTTTTCATCACCCTCTCTGGTATTGTTCAGATATTGGGAGCCGTCATCTGCTTCATTCAGATCATCTAGCCTGTGAGGGCTGCGTATGTTGTCGAACAATTCCTCTTCTCTCTCTCTGCTGGTATTGTCCGCCATAGCTTATACTTTACTAATACAGAAGAAATATAAAACAATTTAGTATTCAAATTACAATGCATGGAATCTCGAATACATCGTCTCGAATATATAATCTCGAATACATCATCGTCTTAATACATATAATCTCGAATATTATATATCGAATACATCACTGGCTAGGTACCTAGTAAAGATCGAGTACTACAGAAGAATCTAGGGCGCCACTCGCGATTCCTGGGGCGCGGGCGGTGCGCACCCAAAGAGAAGGAACCATCACAGGATCATATCTCCGGTCATCTGCCCAAAGAACCCGCCAAGTAGTGGAGAACCTGACGTCGTCCATAGCAGCCATGTAGCGATGGACGTGCTCATCTTCCTCTCTGACACGGCGACGCACCACCTCTGGCGGGGCCGGCTGCCTCTGCACCGAATGTGGCCCATGTGAATGCCACCAAAGAAGATCAGGGTCGACGACGGGACCCGAGGTCGGGTTCCTCACCAAGCGACGCGCCCCTCCAGGTAGCACCTCCCAGTGCCAGCCCGGCGGAGCCCAATCCCGGACATGGGTCCCTTGAAGCAGGACGTCGTCGCGAACGGGTCGACGGCGAGGATGCGGGCTGGGCATATCGTCGAGAACAAATACTATATGCCCGCAAAAAGTAACATTTTTTAAATGATTGGATTGTGATAACTAAAATTCTATATATATGCAAATTCTAACAATTTGACATTAATCTAATTCATCTAACTAAAACTAATTCTAAAATTTCCTGATTATATAACTAACATTTCCATAACAATTCTAATATTTATATAACTAAAAAACAGAAAAATTGCTAACATTTCTATAAATATTTCTATAACTAAAAAACAGAAAACATTTATAACATTTCTATATAACTAACATTTCTAATATTTATATAACTAAAAAACAGAATAATTTCTAACATTTCTATAACTAAAAAACAGAAAAATTTATAACAAACAAACTAATGTGTGTGTGTGTGTGTGTGTGTGTAGTGTGTGTGTGTGTGTGGACATGGCGGCCGGGGAGAGCTCACCGGCGAGGCGACGACGGGGCGGCGACGATGGGGCGACGGGATGGGGCGGCGACAACGGGGCGACGGGATGGGGCGGCGACGACGGGGCGGGGCGGCCGTGGCGACGGGACGGGGCGGCGACGACGGGGCGGGGCGCGACGACGGGGTCGATGGGGATGGGGACGGTCGGGGCGGCGACGTCGACGGGGGCGGCGACGAGGGGTGGGGACGGCCGGGGTGGGCGATGAGGGGCGGGGGCGGCGACGTGGTGATACCCTTTAGTACAGGGTGGTGGCCCCAATCGGTACTAAAGGGGGGCCTTTAGTACCGGTTGGAGCGACCACCTGGTACTAAAGGGGGTGCGCTTTCCGCCGCTTGACCTGGCCAAAACAGACCTTTAGTACCGGTTGGTGGCTCCAACCGGTACTAAAGGTCCATCCTATATATACAACACTTGAAAAAAATTCAGTTTCCCTCTGTTCTTCCCTTTATTTCCTCCCTCCGTCGCGCCGCCCTGCCCCGATCGTCGCCGCCCCCGCCCCTCGTCGCCGACCCCGGCCGTCCCCGCCCCTCGTCGCCGCCCCGTCGACGTTGCCGCCCCGGCCGTCCCCGTCCCCGTCGTCCCCGTCGTCCCCGTCGCCGCGCCCTGCCCCGTCCCGTCGTCTCCGCCCCGTCCCGTCGCCCCGTCGTCGCCGCCCCGTCCCGTCGCCCCTTCGTCGCCGCCCCGTCGTCGCCTCGCCGGTGAGCTCGTCCCGTCCGCCATGTCCACACACACACACACACAGTACTACACACACACACACACTACACACATTAGTTTGTTTGTTATAAATTTTTCTGTTTTTTAGTTATAGAAATGTTAGAAATTATTCTGTTTTTTAGTTATATAAATATTAGAAATGTTAGTTTTATAGAAATGTGATAAATGTTTTCTGTTTTTAGTTATAGAAATATTTATAGAAATGTTAGCAATTTTTCTGTTTTTTAGTTATATAAATATTAGAATTGTTATGGAAATGTTAGTTATATAATCAGGAAATTTTAGAATTAGTTTTAGTTAGATGAATTAGATTAATGTCAAATTGTTAGAATTTGCATATATATAGAATTTTAGTTATCACAATCCAATCATTTAAAAAATGTTACTTTTTGCGGGCATATAGTATTTGTTCTCGACAATATGCCCGGCCCGCATCCTCGCCGTCGACCCGTTCGCGACGACGTCTTGCTTCAGGGGACCCATGTCCGGGACTGGGCTCCGCCGGGCTGGCACTGGGAGGTGCTACCTGGAGGGGCGCGCCGCTTGGTGAGGAACCCGACCTCAGGTCGCGTCGTCGACCCTGATCTTCTTTGGTGGCGTTCGCGTGGGCCACATTCGGTGCAGAGGCAGCCGACCCCGCCGGAGGTGGTGCGTCGCCGTGTCAGGGAGGAAGATGAGCACGTCCATCGCTACATGGCTGCTATGGACGACGTCAGGTTCTCCACTACTTGGCGGGTTCTTTGGGCAGATGACCGGAGATATGATCATGTGATGGTTCCTTCTCTTTGGGTGTGCACCGCCCGCGCCCCAGGAATCATGAGTGGTGCCCTAGATTCTTCTGTAGTACTGGATCTTTATTAGGTACCTAGCCAGTGATGTATTCGATATATAATATTCGAGACGATGTATTCGAGATTGTATATATTAAGACGATGATGTATTCGAGATTATATATTCGAGAGGATGTATTCGAGATTCAGTTTTTCCTTATTGATTAATTGCATCCATGCATTGTAATTTGAATACTAAATTGTTTTATATTTCTTCTGTATTATTAGTAAAGTAAAAGCTATGGCGGACAATACCAGCAGAGAGAGAGAAGAGGAATTGTTCGACATCATACGCAACCCTCACAGGCTAGATGATCTGAATGAAGCAGATGACGGCTCCCAATATCTTAACAATACCGGAGAGGGTGATGAAAAGATATTCGATCTCGACGACCGGGCTGATGAAGTCATGAACTATGATTATGATTATGACACAGACAATGTTTGTGATGACACAGACAATGCTGATCTTCAAATAACAAACACTACCAGCGAGGTATATTTATATAAGCATGCATCATGGTGATCATCACATGTTTTTTTATTGAAGATATATTAACGAATCGATCTTTCTTCTTTCAGCCCTCCGGATCGAGCAAATCTTCTTCTAGAGACAGCAAGACAAAGCGTGGCCCGGGCATATTGTTGAAGGATGGTGTAAAGTACCACATCGAATCCATCAAACCTAGTGGCGAACCCCTCACGCCTAAGAACATTGCGAACAAGTGGACTCGTCAGTGCGGAGTTCTTGTGAAGGACAAACTCCCGATCTCCATTCAAGAATGGAAAGAGCCAAAGACTAAACGTCTAGGTGTTACTTGGGTCGACAAAAGAGCCAAAAAAGACCTTGTGAAATCTCTGATGGAACATTTCACCCTACCAGATCATTTCACTGAAGCAGATGTGGAGAAAGTCAAGGCCGCTACTCTTAAGAAGATGGCAATTGCATTCAACACCCACAAGAAAGCTGTATGGGCCAACTACCTCGCTAATGAAAGGAAGACTCCAGAATTCACGGGACCACTAGAGAAGCAAAGAGAGCACTGGGACGATTTCGTGATCTTCAAGGATTCAGAAATATCTAAGGAACGGTCGATGAAAAACAAGGCAAATGCCGCAAGAAAGACGCAGTTCCATAGGCTGGGTCCAGGTGGCTACGCGGTGGGATTGCCTAAGTGGGATGAGTCTGAGCAAGAGATGGAGGATGCGGGGGTCACTCCGGTTACCCGGCACTGGCCCCCCAAGTGCAGAACTTGGTTCTATGTGCATGGGGGAGTGTTGGATCCGAGGACAGGCGGAGTTTCAAAGAAGGCATGTCTAAAAGGAGCCGAACAAAAGATAATTGACGCAATAGATGAAGCTCGAAGGGGGGTGTTCACGCCCAACAGAGAGAACGACGAGCTTACGCGCGCCCTGGGAAATCCTGAACACCTGGGAAGAACACGAGGCATGGGCGTTATTCCCTGGTATGAGGGCTTTTCAGAATGGAACGAGGACTACAAGAGCCGTGCAAGAAGGAAGATGGAGGAGGAGAAGAAAAGTAAGCTGGAGGAGGAGCAGAGGAAGCAGGACGCAGAACGCCTTCAAGGCCTAGAAGCAAGGCACGCGGACCTGTCACTCAAATTCCAGCAGCAGCAACAGCAGATCGACTCACTTAGCCAGGAAAGGGGGTCTCAGCAGCGGCAGCAGCAAGCGGATGATCGTCCAGCATTGGATAGCACCGTCCCATCCATGCCGAGAAGCAGCGTTGGTTCTGCCCCGGGGACACACTGCTGGATAAATACCCTGTGGATGACATCATAGAGAACACTAACTGCAAGCTACACTCCAAAATGAAGAACATATCCATGAAGGTGGTGGACGGCGTTGATTTTCCAGTTACCCCCGAAGCAACCTACCATTGCATCCCGATTCCAGAGGGCTATGCTCGTGTCATGGTTCATGAAGCGGTGGACCCATATTCGGGGCTAACACTTGACATTCCTGGAGGTGAAGAAGAGCGCACACTGGGAGAGGCCATACATCGTATCATCCTATGGAGAAAGGATTGCATCATCTTTCAAAGTCCACCGACACCGCGTCGTCTGCCGACTCCTCGAAGTCTGCCACCGAGTCAGCAGACTCCCACTCCTCCAAGTCCACGAACGCGTGAGACGACTCCTCCTCGAAGTCCGCCACCTCCTCCAAGTCCCCGAACGCGTGAGCTGACTCCTCCGGTTTCAAGCCCGGCACAGCGTCATGCTAGTTCTCCGGTTGCAAGTCCGGCACCGTGTCAGGTCACACCTCATGCTTCAAGTCCGGCACATCATCAGGCCACTTCTCCTGGTCCAACTCCACGTCAGCCGTCTCCGCCGTCTCAGCAATCGCAGAAGAGACATCCCGCAGCTTTGGTGCGTAGCGGTACGAGTCGAGGTAGTTCAGGAAGTACAGGCGAAGGCAAGCGATATAAATATGGTCCAAGCCTCGCTCCTCTTCCTCAGAGGCCTTACGACATGACTAAGGAGCAAAACACAGCCATAGTGCAAGCCCAAGTGGACGCCCATTTTGGACCGAAACCGGCACCGCCGCCAAAGGAGAAAGTGCCTGAGAAAGTAATTGACCACTTCATTCGTATGGCTAGAGAACCAGCTCCCAAGCCTGTTGACTCGGACTATGAGCGCCAAATCAGGAAGGCACATCGAGCACGACTACAGAAGGAAGTGAGCTCAATCTCGAGCCAACAAGCAGCTAGCAAAAAATGCGGGAAAACCGTTCCCCAGTTGGGAGAACAGGCGGCGCAAGCGACCCCCCCGCTTGTTGTGCCAACAACACATGAGAGGAGTAGTACGCGCGCCAAATATTATTGTGGGCAAACTGTTAGCGTTCCCCAGCATGGCGATGTGGTAATAACAGAGGATCATATAATGCAGGCTCAAATGCTCAATATCTCTGTTGGATAACTCCCCGAAATCGAGCCCATGCCTGCGCTTAAAGAATCGGAAATAGCATGGCATTATGTCCGGGGCAAACCTTTGGTCCATCCAGACAAGGTCAAGGACCTCCCAACGAGAATGTATCAATTGCATCAATGTTACATGAACATTACCAAGATTTTCAATCGAGAGTCCCTCATGGTGAATGTCAAGCATGAGCATTATTATCATGAGAAAGCTCTGGCCATTGAGTATCCAGAACTATTTCAGTTATTTAATCAAGACGCACTCAACAAGTCTACCGTCAGTTGCTATTGTCTGTAAGTGATTTATTTCTGTAATTTAAGTCTCAAGCTAGTTATGTAGTGATAATTTTGATCATTCATTACATGTAATTATCCTCACTATATTCTTTTTCTGTGGTATTATATGCAGGATGAAGATGTATGAAATGAAAAAATCTGGACGCTATAGCGTTGGGTTCATTGACCTAAATACCATTAATGAGGACATATGGCAGATTGAACATTGTCAAGCTGAAGTAGAGGAAAGCATGCTAGAGTTCTTGAAGCGCCTCAATACCAATGAAGATATACTACTTCCTTACAACTTCTCGTGAGTCACACTGTCTTGTACTACAAATTCTGTTTTTGCTTACTAGCTAGCTAGATGTTAATAATTAAGTGTATACGGTTTACGGTAGTTGATTAATTTTGTGCACATGCCCGCTTAATTAAGACATGCAAACGTGTGCGTATGCAGTTGGCACTGGGTCTTGTTAGACATTAAAGTTGAGGAAGGAAAAGTTGAATTACTGGACTCACTAACTAAAGAAGATAAAGACTACACCATCGTGAAGGATATAGTCAACAGGTAATTTCAATCATTATTAACTATTAATTCCTAATATGAACTATTTAATAACCCCTTTATTAATTTTCTTTGCCGGCGGGCAGGGCATGGGCAAAGTTCATCAAGGTGACTCCAGGCACGTGGCCAAAAAAGTTGTTTTGGCATAGACCCAAGGTAAGTAATTAAGTAGTACTAGGTAGCTACCATCTCTTTAATTCTTGTTTCAATATCATTAATTAATTATCATGCTTGATTAATCATTATCTGATTCAATTCTATTCTTGTAAAGGCCCTGAGGCAGGCGTCTGGGAATAATCTGTGTGCATTCTACGTTTGCGAGAATATTCGCATGATGACGTGCGAAAGGAGCAGATCTGATAGACATGACTGGGTACGTTTTTGTCAGAACACTATTCACACCATTATCGATATCTAGTCACACAACTAACACACATGCATATTGATCTCCTTCTTAACAATTCAGATCGGTGCGGGATAAGCTCCTACCATCGGACCGCATACAAGCACTTCAAGAGGAAATAGCCGGATTTTTGCTCGACCAGGTCATAGATCCGACAGGAGAATATTATTACCCGCTACCACCCCATGAACCACTTGTCATCGTGCTCCGAAGGCACCAAGGCAACACGTAGGAGAAATTGTATATGTATATACATGTGTATGTGTGAATAGTTAATGGTGTTGGATGTGAGACATTCGATGATATATTATATATATATATATATATATATATATATATATATATATATATATATATATATATATATATATATATGCGGTTCTACGTACGAGAAAATCTATTTAATATATATGCATAACGTGTACAATTTATAGTATCGTGAAGTACCAGCAAACAAAAAAGAATTAAATGGAAAATAAAGCCAAATTGAAAACACAAAATTAAAGCAAATTTTTTTAAAAAAACACCTAAACATTTAGTACCGGTTGGTGTTACCAACCGGTACTAATGTCCTACACGCACACGGGCCTGGCTCGTGCGACGTGTTTGCACTTTAGCGCCGGTTCATGACGAACCGGTACTAAGGGGGGGTGGGGTGGGGGGGGGGGGGGCTTTAGTCCCCACTATTTAGTGCCGGTTCGCCAACCGGCACTAAAGGCCGTCACGAACCGGCACTAAAGCCCGGTTCTGCACTAGTGAATATAACTCATCTTACTTTGAAGCATAGAGAATTGAACATGGAAATTAATTAAGATTGCCACCAACATGAGGATGCATGTTTCTGTCACCTGCACACAAAATTCACCTAAAAACTGGTTGAATTATAGAGGTATGAAGCTGGAAATTTATGCAAATGGTGCGTTATTAGTGTTGGGTGGGGAAGCATGAAATTTTGAAAATGAAACCAAAAAATTTGGCGCCAACTACGGAAGCATATATTTGGAAGCTCTTTATACAGGAAGCAATGAAGCAATCTTTTCTTAGCATTTCTCACCATGATTCGAAGCACTGAATATTGGCACCGAGGAATAGCCACGATTGTCTGCCTACATAGCTATGGGTTATCGAATTGTCTACAAAGCATGACCTACAAAAAGTTTGATGATAAATGACCCAACACAAACCAGAACAATTCTAGGCAGCCACTGAACATACAAACCAATGAGTACTGCTGTTGGATGAAATACAAATAAACTTGCACTGTAGAAATTACGAAGGAAATAACCAAATCGGGGACAGTACATGCAGCCGATGGCCACCTGATTTGACCTGGCGAAGCACGAACCGTAGATGAGGATGGGGGGCTCGATCCCTAAGGCCAAGATGGCGCACAAGCATTGTCGCCCCGGGGGTCGCATCGGTGGATAAAGTGGTGTGGTTTGGAGAAGCAGGGGCGCAACTAGCTGGTGGGGTGGCCGTGCTGCTCGCCGGGGAGGAGAGCAGGTGGAGTTGCTTGCAAGGCGGGGAGGAGAAGGAGATCTGGGTGAAGCCGGGCTCCGGCCGGTGCGTGCGAGGTGGAGGATCTCGGGCCGGTGCGGCTGCGTTTGCAATCAGGAGAGATTAGCGGAGCTTTTCTTTAGGGAGAGATTAGGGGAGTGTGACGCACGGGGCTGCGGATAATTACTTCCCTGCCTTTTTTTTATAAGATGCACAATTTGTTAGCCGTCAGATTTCAATTGCATCGACGGTGTTGGTCTGGTCTGACGTTTGGCGTGTCTGAGATTATAGATAAGAAGTGTTTCCCTTCATGTAACCCAGACCCGGCCAAGATGCGTACGTACTCACAACGACGACGACGATAATAACAGCTCATTCATTTCATTCCGTTCGCGCTCGCACCCGGGGAAGGCCGCAACCCCGCCACTGGCACCGGCAAACACCCACCCACGCCAGCGTCCACGGCAGCATCTGCCACTTGCCAAAGAACAACAGAGGAGGACGTGGGAGTGGAGCACTGGACTGAGACGAGCTAGCTAGCCGCCAATGGGGCTCCACCTGCTGGTGGCGTTTGCGGCGGCGAGGGGTTTCGCGCAGCTGTTCCACGTCTCGGCCCCGCTGCGGTGGCTGCCGTTCGCCCGCCACCTGCCCGAGGCCTGCGCCGTCGTTTGCGGCGCGCTCGCCGTCCACCTCGCCTGGCTGCGCCGCGCCTACGCGCGCGATGGCACCGTCTGGGGCCTCCGAAGCCGTGACGACGACGACGTCTTCCGCCAGGCGCTGCTCGACATCTTCTACTGACCGAGTTGCTGGCAGAGCGCCGCTCGCTGCTTCCCTTGCTGTGGCGTAGGAAATTCATTAGACGCTGTTTCAGCTTAGATATGTGTGCTTTCTTGTTCACTTGTATTTACCGATATGTTAGGTTTATAAATAATCTGCAGTTGTAACACTGATCTGTAAAAAGAGATGAATTCTGCTAGAACTGACGGATCCTCTGTTTCGGGATGCTGCGATCAGCGATTTCTTCATATGAGATTATATTTTTTTTCTTCTTCTAAAGATTAATTTGTGAAATAGTTGTCGACTTGGAGTAGCAACACCGACAATCGACACTGGCTTAAAGATTTACAGTCATAGGAAAAATCAATTTAACTCAATTCATGAGTACACTGAGCCAGTTCGGCAGCTCCTTCACTCATATCCACTTTTTGGATCATCCTACTATCATCATTAACTAAATGATAACCGACGAAGGGCATGAAGCCTTTATTTGTCAATTTGTCATGCTACGCAGAGTAATATGAACTACGACCGGGGCCGCATCTGCATTTCATTCTGGTCAATTAGTCAATCAAATGCACCCCTCAACAAAAATAAAAAATAATAGTCAATCAAATGCAAGTAAACTCCACGACTGCTGATCAAATTCGTAAACGCAACGGTCCTAGGTCTGATTTTTGTGCTCTTTGTGGCGCTCGGGAAGATTCTAACCATATTTTCTTCTCCTGCGATTTGGCGAAGTTAATGTGGAGTTGTATCCGGTCGTGGCTCAATGTCAACTGGTCCCCCTCTTCTTTTGTGGAGCTTCGTTTCGTTGCGAATCAGTTGGTGGGACTGAATATATGTTGTCTGGTTTGGCTTTTCTAAGATGCGTTGGGTTCTGTGGACTATTAGAAACAAGTTTACTATTGATTATATCTTCCCTACCAAAACTGCTAACTGTTTGTTTAAAGGGATAAGTATATTTTTCGTCCTCGAACTCTTCCGAGAGTTTACAAATCGTCCCTCAACTCAAAACCAGATAGTTTTCATCCCTCAACTATCAAAACCGGATAATTTTTGTCCCTCGCGCCGCTTCGGGCGGTTTTCGTCCGCATGAACAGTAAACCGATGAACAGTAAATTTTAAAAAAAGCAAAAAAAGTTCAAAAAATCTGAAAATCCGTGGGATCAAAGTTCCTCGGATGTGCAAGGAGCGTGATTTTTTTTTTGTGTTATTTAGACATTCCAGGAGCTCGTGAAAAAGGAAAAACCATAAATATGTACGTCGGTGAACAGTAAATACGAAAATAGAAAACAAATTCAAAAAAATATGTAAAATGTTGACATACAAGATGCTCGGGTGCTCAATGTGCCTGCAAATTTCATGGTGTTTGGATATTGTGGGAGCTCGTGGCAAAAAAACAATTGGCGGGGAAAGAAACTTTGAAAAAGTGCACTATTTTTTTTGCTAGAGCTCCTCCTATGTCATTTGAGCACGAAAATATGCACGCACCTTGCACACCCAAGCATCTTTGATATTTTTTTAATTTACTGTTCACCGTTGTACATATTTACAAATTTTTCTTTGTCATGAGCACCTGTAATGTCCAAACAATATGAAAATTTGTACGCACCTTGCGCACAAATTTTTCAGATTTTTAATTTGTTCGTCGGTTTACTGTTCACAACGGACGAAAACCGCCCAAAGCGGCGTGAGGGACGAAAAATATCCGATTTTGATAGTTGAGGGTCGAAAACTATCCGGTTTTGAGTTGAGGGATGATTTCTAAATTCTCGGAAGAATTCGAGGACGAAAAATATACTTATCCCTTGTTTAAATTGTTATCCTTTCTTCAGCAATGGAAATGATCGACTAAGGAGTCTGATCGTGATGCAACGGAGTTGCTGATCTCTAAAGTACGAACCATGGCTTCATCCCTTTCTCAGCATGATCAAGCTGCTCCTACATGATGCTGAGTCTGCTTTTATGTCGTTGCTAGTCTTCCTTCTGGCTGTTGGTAGTAGGTAGTTGGCCTGGGTGCCACTTATTTCTGTAAACTGTTTCTGTTGGCCTTTCCCAGTGGGGATGTTTGAACTTCAGTTATGTCCGCTGCTTGTCTAAATTCTACCTAGTGACTTTGTTTATAAGGTCGGGTGCATGTATTTTTTTAAAAGGAGTGCATTCGTTTACACACAAATAAGACTTGAACAACCACACATTCAATACAATTTAAGAAGCCAAAAGTGCTTTAGAAAGATCATGTGATTATTTGTGATGGCATAGAAACAAATGGCAGACTCGCCAGCCAGAATCTTAAGCCATCCATGTGTAAAGGAAAGTACGTATAAAATGGTGTAGTATTCAGCCCAGTTTCGTCCAATATCTCAAATACTACATTAGAGTTTTTTCCTCAGAAGATTCATCTATTTTCCCGTGGCAAGAACTACATATACTTTGTTGTGAGATTATATAGAGGGAGTAAGCATAACATAAACTAGTAAGTTCCATTCATGTGCATAGCCTTCAGCTTCCTTTACTCACACAACTACTTATGGTTCAACCTACTGTCATGATTAACTGGTGTTTGGTCCTAATCATGTTAAATATGTGTGTTGGTGAATCAGCTACACGACAATGCTTGAAGAATGAGAGCCATAGAGCAATGTACTATGGTGGATCATGCTTATTGTGTTAATACAAATGTTTTTGAACTGTCGGTGGTGGTGGTGGTGGTGGTGGTGGGGGGGGGGGGGGGGGGGGGCACAAAATCAGGTCACCATTGATACTAACCTATAAGGATGCTAGCCGACCCTCCTCCCGTGCGCATCGTTCATGGCTGTCGGATGGCGTTTGACTTTTGTTGTCGGTCGTTGGATCGGTTGACCGCATGGTAAATTTTGTTACCTTTTCTCTGTTTTTCTGGTTGGATGACCTATGGACCTTGTGTTTGTGTGATTCGGTTGGTTCATTGTGGCTACTCTGAAACCTTGGTGTAATTCAACCAGTACGGTGCATGCACGTGCTAGTGTACGAGCCGTCTGACTGGCACTGTGAGTGATGAAGCAAGAAAGAGCGCCACGAGCGGAAACCAGAGGAGGCAGAAATCACATATTTGACCTGAGGCCCAAATCAAATCAAAAACTGACCTGTTTTCAAAAAAAATTCACTCTGCTGACCCTTTAGTGCGGCGCCCGACAGCTGGGCGCCGCACACTACTATGCAGCGCCTCTGCCTTAGGCGTTGCACCTCCTGCCAGCGTGGCAGCCATGGTCCAGTTGCGGCCCCACAGACAGTAGTGCAGCACCTAAGTCTTAGGCGCCGCACTGTGTATAGTGCAGCGCCCGTGTCTTAGGCGCTGCACGTTGACTTAGGCCGCATCGGGCCAGCCCCTCTCAGGCAGTTCTTCCACCTCTGAGAAGTTGCTCTCTTGTCTACAGAGAGCGGCGGCGGCGCCCCCTTCGGATCCCCCCCCCCCCCACCCCCTTTCAGATCTGAAGTTTTGAGGCCTGGATTCGATCTCCAATCCTTCCTAGTACGTAAACTCCTCCGTTCCCTTTCTTTTCCTCCGTAAAATCGTTGCAATTTTAGGGATTTGCCCAAGATTAGGTGGAAACTTAGTTTTGCTTGGTTTGGATCTTTGTTTGTCCAAGATTGTGTGTTGTGATGGAGGATGTGTAGTCATATCCGGTAGTATATGATTCTTGTTAGTGAAACCTAGATTGTTTATTTTTTTAGATATATATGAGATGCCTAGTATTGTAGCTATATGTGAGATGTTGAGTTTTTTTAGATATATATTAGATGTTGAGTTTATTTGAAATAAGAGATGTTGATTTATTTGAACACATATGTCATACGAGATTTATATGAGAATTTACAATCATTTATTCATTGTGTGAGAAGGAGATGTTGAGATTCTTGTAGATGAATACATATGAGATGTTTAGATGAACACATATGAAATGTTGAGTGTTTTCTGATATTTGAGATGAACTCATGTATGTTTATTGTTTGAAATTGTAAGGATGGTTTGGCTTCTGGACGATGTCTACGACGTGCAACACCGGTCCTCCATGATGCGCGAGAAGGATAAGGCAATAATGAGTACTCTAAATCTTTTGCAAATTTGCCTTTAGTTAAAATTTACATGCCCTAAGATTTGTCATTACTTTTTTTTGCAGAAGCTTGAACCTCTGAAGATTCGGTATCACGGGGTCTCTGGTCCTGCCATGCCTTACGACGAGCAGTACACACCGTACATCAAGCAGGCAGGACTACTCCCGTGGATTCTGTTGGTCAGCCGGTCCACGCCGAATCTGAACGCTCCATTGGTGTCTGCTCTTGTTGATCGATGGAGGCCGGAGATGCACAGTTTCCATCTTCGGACTGGGGAGATGACCGTGACGCTCGAGGATGTCTCGTTGATCACCGGTCTTGCTATCGACGGGAGGCCTCTCTGTATGAGCACCGATTCTGATGGGTGGCGCGAGCAGATGATTGCTCTTATCGGTATGGCTCCTACCGAGGCTGAGGCTGATGTAGAGGAGGGAGAAGAGAAGAAGAAGAGGGAAAGGAAAGCAGCCGGAGCTGCTTTCACGTGGATTCAAAATAACTTTGCGACGTGCTCTCCGGATGCCACTGATGATGTGATCCAGACACATGCTCGTGTGTATATGTGGTACGTTGTGTCGAGGACTTTGTTTCCTGACTCCACTGGCAAGAACACTCCATGGATGTGGCTGAAGGCGTTGACCGTCTTCGATAGCAAATGGAGCTGGGGTTCAGCGACTCTTGCCTACTTGTACAAACAGGTAGTTGGTCTGTTTTGTGATCAACTCATTTCTTCATTAGCAATGCAAGCTTGCTGTCAAGTTAACATTGTTTTTTTCTTTCATATGCAGCTGGACGATGCGTGTTGCAGGATCACAGATAGTGCAGGCATTGGTGGTAATCTGCTTCTACTTTCTGTATGGAGCTAGGAGCGTCTGCCTGTTGGACGCCCGAAGAGCGTCAGGTTTGATCCTTGGTATGCAGATGAACATGACGAATTACGGCGCCCCACGTGGGCTTACAAGTGGGATATCGTTTCCGAGATGACGAACGATGTCAATCTCATGTACCAAAAGTACATTTCCGAGTTGGACACGATTACGGCTGAGCAGGTAAGGAGGTCATTACTTCAGTCCTTTCTCATGCTTGCTTGAAACATAGTCATCAAATTTGCATTGTTGCCCTGTTTCATAGGTGGAATGGCAGCCATATGGCGCGGGTGAGAGCTTGGGGTACACCGAGGAGTTCCGCCTCAACCCGATGTGCTTGCGGGATAAGGATCTCTGGCTTATGCGGTGCCCACTGATATGCAACTGGGCGGTTGAGTTTCATTTGCCGCATCGCGTTTATCGTTAGTTTGGTTTGTTCCAACCTCACCCACCGGACTGGGTGGACACGGACAAAGCACTTCATAGGTAAGAGAGCATGTCTGCGTATTGTCTAAGCATCGGGACTCCTTTTGATTGTGCTAATGCTTGGTTTTATACGACGCATGTTGGACAGGAGAAGGCAGCGGAAGATAAAGGATTGGGACAAGCATCATGCTTCGTATGTTACCCGCTTCCAGCTTTCTGTGGAGCAAGCTCGTAGCACTGCACGGGCCCCGCTTCGTGAGCACAGCCAACAAGCTTTTGATAACTACGTACGATGGTTTATTGGAACTACTCGAGTTGAGATATTGCCGCCGGCATATAATGAGGATATTCTTGAAGAACCAGTAAACTATGAGGATCTAGCAAAGGGGAAGTACAACAGAGATGTCAGGAAAGGGCAAGGAGTGCCTGCTGTTCCGGTGATTAACTATGTGGTAAAGTGTTCCGTTCTTTACTTTCCGTTGACCGTATTACACATGTTTGAATGGCTAACACATTCATTCCTTCTCATCCTTAGCGCACCGAGATCAAGAAAGCAGCTGATGAGAGCCAGTCTATTCTGGAGAAGACACCGGTTGGAACTGGCAATGATGATGGTTCACTACGAGCATTCCTCAAGGTAGATATCGCATTCACTATGAGAGCCAGTCTATGTTGCGAAGTTTGATATGTTACACACTTCTTCATGTTATAGCGTCAGGCCAAGAAGTTAAGGCGGTTATCGAACATTCTCGGTTGCCGTGATCCTGAATATGATGAACCATCTGCCTCTAGGTCTGGTACACCATCAGACCCCGCATCTCACCATGAGGGGGACGATGTGAGTTCCTCTTATGCTTATATGGATGATGAGGGTGCGCTCACCCAAGAGGTATGGCTAAGCCTTTAGATGTGATTCTCACTTGATTACGACACCGGCCTTGACCATATTGTTTCGTTGTGTGATAGGGCCATGAGCTTGATGATGACATGTTTTTGGCGGACGCTCAAGCTCGGTCCGCATATGTGTTCAAGCCTAGGCAGCCCAGACGCCGGTACACACCCAACGACTATGACAACAGAGGCAACCCAAAGGTGGTCGTAGGGACCTCGCGGATGGCTAGCTTGGATGATGAGGCGGAGGAGGAGGCGGAGGCGGAGCCGCAGGCGCAGGAGGAAGTGCACGAAGAGGAGCCTCGTGCTCCTAAGAAGAAGAAGATTACCTGCAAGCGTGGCACCAGGAACACGCGTGGAAGGCATTAGTGCTTTGTGTTAGGTTGATGAACTTGTGAGGTTATGTTATATGATGAACTTGTGAAGTTGTGAGGTTGATTAACTTGTGAGGTTATGTTATGGTATTTGTGTTTGCAAACTTGAAGCAAACTTGAATTGTCTTAAATGATGTGATGTTCAAGTTATTAGTTCTCTTTGCTTAGCATGTCCAGTTTATAGTACTTTTATTGATGTTCTAGTTATGTGAGTGCTGCTGCAGGAGGCCAAAATGGCATCTGTTTCTGCAGTTTTGCTTATAGCAACACTGCAGCGCCCAACCGTTAGGCGCTGTACTGTACTGTGTGGCGCCCAACAGTTAGGCGCTGCACTATACAGTGCAGCGCCCTACCCTTAGGCGCTGCACTACTCCCATGGCTATCCAGAAAGCCAACAGTTACTCCCATGGCTACTCCCACTACATCCATAATACTTACAATGACTGCAGCATCACAGCAATTTGAACAAACACAAATTTTATGCCGACGAGTTCATAACTTAAGATAATTCAAACATTAGTACGACATGGTTCACGACACATTCATTACAAATGACAAATGGCAGCTTGCCCTAGAAGATAGTTCACCAACATCTCACATGCCCTCACAACTTCACGACACATTCATTAGAAGATAGTTGACGACGAGTGCACCGAAGCGAAGTCCCTACTGAGTAGAGCAAGGCCATTTCCCCTTCTTGTCACGTGCCGAGTCCTCCTCTTGCACCTCGCGAGCCTTTGCAAGCTTTCTTGCCCTTTCCTCCTCATGAGCAAGTTTCGCTTGGCGTGCCCTCTCCTCCTCTCGTTTCTTACGCTCCATCCTCTCCTTCTGACGACGCTCTTCCTCCAAGCCTCTTTGAAACGATTCTTCAAACCTCCGTTGCAGCCTAAGACAATCTGCGTATTGGTCCTTTTTCACATCTTCTGGCACTTCAAGATCTATCCACGTGAAGTACTTGCATAGAGGAGGCGGTGACTGCATAAAAATTTGTTGTTAGTGTTGACACACATTTGAGAGTAACATTTTACTTCTCGAGCTTACCGGTGGTTGGTCATAGGCGTTAGTTGGAAGTGCACGATCATAAGCATAGTTCGGGCATACAAAATATCTCCGCCCTTCCGTCCATGCTTTCTTTCGGCCGGTGGACACCTTCACCTTGCAAACATCTGCACACCAACATTGTGGGATGTTGACATCTTTCTCCTTCACCTTGTCCAAAGATGCGTTCTCCCACTTGTTCGGCATTTCTTCTTGGTTAGCACACGGTGGCCTCGTCATGGAACCGGATGAAGCCATGCCTACAAAACAGAGAATTATTGGTCAACCCTAACCCCCACTTAACAATGAACACAACCCTAAGACCAACATAACCCTAACACCAACATCAAACACACATAACCCTAACCCTAGCATACTATGAAAGCCTAACCATACCAAATTAGCAAAGAAACACAAATTTCCAAATCCTATCAAAAACTAGGGTTTCCCCCACACTAGCAAGATTTGAGCAAATGTGACACTTCCTATGGATGAAAACGAGGGGATCGGAGGAGATTACCTTAAGGGAGGGGATTGGCTTCGAAATCAACGGTCAAATACTCCGGATCTGAGAAGGATTTGAGAGGGCAGCGCCTACCCGTTGGGCGCCACACTACACAGTGCAGCGCCTTGGCCTTGGGCGCTGCACTAACTGCTGTTTTCAAATACCTACTATTTTTTTTGTTTTGTGATTCATAAAGATGCCACATAATCACATCCAAAACACAGAAATACTAGTCCAAATCATATACTTGTCCAAATCACATGGTCATACACACATAGGGTCTCACATAGTCATACACGGAAATATTAGTCCCCTCACATAGTCATACACACATAGTCAACACACATAGGGTCTCCATGTAGTTTCTTCTTCTTCCTCTCTTCTTCTTCTTATTCTTCTCCCTCCTCGCACCACCAAGGGGTCTCACCTTCCCCCTCCGTGTCCTCCACCCCCTTCATTGTTTCCATACCTATGAAAATGGCAATATAATAGTTAGTCACACAATACAAAATGACAACACAAGCATTGAGCCAAAAGAACAAGATCATAGTAAGTCACATACGGCAATGGTCCATTGAGCCAAGATAACATTCCTCCACTACGGCCGCCGCCAAGGCCAAGATCACCACCACGGCCTCCACCAGCACCACGGCCTACACCACCACCACCGCGGCCTCTACCACCACCACCACGGCCTCTACCACCACCACCACCACGGCCTCTAGCAGCACCACGGCCAAGAACATCACCATGACCTCTACCACCACCACGACCAAGACCATCACCACGGCCAAGACCATCACCACGGCCTCTACCACCACCACGGCCAAAACCATCACCACGGCCAAGACCTTCACCACGGCCAAGACCATCACCACGGCCTCTACCACCACCACGGCCTCTTCTAAGACCAAGTTGACTCCCTCTTTGTTGCCTAGTTCCTCGTTGACTTATTTGATTTGAGTGGTTTGGCACTCCACCACTTGTTTGACTTGGTTGGCTACCCCTTGGTTCACTTGGTTGGCTATTATTTGCTTGGCTTGTGCTTGAACCATTTTTCTTTGATCTCTTTCTTGGTTTGGGACAAGTTCTTGTGTTGTGTCCCCCATTACTGCAGCCCCCACAACGGGATTCCTCACGAGGCTCTTGGAATTGGCCGGTGCCATATTCTCCACCGCCACCACGGCCCCATCCGTCCATGTCACCTCTAAGACGCTTTGTCTTATGTCTTCCCCGGCTAACGACCTTCAATTCCGGGTCCGGCCATAGTTGAACTCCATGATACTCCGGCCATTGTGATTGGTCCAAGTATGGCTGGAACCGTGGAGTCCATGTATTCTTTACCGTCATGATTGAGAACTCGGACTCCCTCACGGTAAGAGGGTGATTGACGTCCACATTCCTAACCCGGGATGCATTTAACAAGTGCGACCATGGGAGATGAAGCAAAGACGGCCTCATGCAGCTGCAATCACACCGTGTTAGGGAGACCTTGAAAGCCCGGCCTCCGTGTTGGCGGCCATCGTTTGTGGTTCCTCCGGGCTCTTTCACCTCATACTTCCACTCGTTGTCGTCATATAGTACAGCTTCTTCGGAGTCTGCCTTTCGTGATTGAAATTCCAACCATTCTTCAACCTTTGGTGGGAAATTGTACTTGTGCTTATCCTTGTTCTCACCAGCAATCTGCTTATCAGTCTCCATTGAGTGCTTCAAAAAGTATTCATTCATCTTGTCAAATGTGTATTGAACTATTGCCGTCACGGGTAATGCACGTACACCCTTGAGCACCTTATTGAAGCATTCTGCCATATTGCTTGTCATTTGACCGTACCTCCGGCCATCTTCATCGAAAGCATGTGCCCACATATTCCTTTCGGCAATGTTCCTATTGAGAAACTCCTAACCGCTGGGGTCAAGTTTCTTGTGTCTGAGCAATGCATTGAACAATGTGGAAAACCACTTGTTGGTGAAAGCGAGACAACAATCCTGAAGATCATCGGCCAACTCCTTGATACCACATGCCCTATAGAAGTTTGCACAAAAGTGCCTCATGCACCATCAATGATGCAACTTTGTATGTCCGGGAATGTCAACCACTACCGCATTTAGAATTCCAGGATGGTGATCCGATATGACACAAATTTCCCTTTCAGCCGGTAATACCCTTGTTCTCAGTTGACGCAAGAACCACTCCCAGTTATCATTGTTCTCCACCTCAACCAAAGCGAAAGCCAAAGGCAACACCCGGTTATTGGCATCACTTGCTATTGCAACCAATAAAGTGCCCTTGTATTGTCCGGTCAAGAACGTGCCATCAATGGCGATGACAAGCCGAAAATGCTCAAAAGCCCTCACGCATTTCTCAAAGGCCCAAAATGCACGACCAAATACTCGGACAGTCCTCCCGTTATGAATCAATGTTTGGTGCCCATGAGGCTCAACCATGTGAACCATGCCTGGGTTTGTGGCGGCCATAGCTAACAACAACCTAGGGAGTCGGTTGTATGCTTCCTCCCAATTGCCATACAACATCTTGAATGCGGCTTGCTTCGCCTTCCATGCCTTGCCGTACTTCACCTTCTAATGAAAGATGGCTTTCACAAGGTCAATGACACTCTTGATGCTCATTATTGGAAGTGTGGATATTTGGTTGGACAGCTTGTAAGCAATGAACTCGGACGTGAGTTGTCTGTGTTGTTGGTACACAAGCTTGCCATCCGCATTCTTGTGCCGGCACATGTGAGTTGGTAGACAACTCACTATGCGCCAAGTGGGACCTCCTTTCCATGGCCTTGCACGCACAATCCATGGACATGTTGGCACTTAACATTTGACCGTGTAACGCACATTCACGTCCGAGTTGGCCACTTTATGTGGACGATAATGTGTAACCGAGTAGTTGTCGAGCCACATCTTCAATTCCAAGAAGGATTGAAACTCACAACCAGGATATCCCCCGTTCTTGCCGTCTTCCAAATCACGGTGAGAACTTGGCCTAGCTCCGAGAGATATGCATTTGCCACCATCCACAACGGCTTCATCCGCGAGACTAAGATCCTTGAACAATGGTGTCTTGTGATCCCGCCCGAATACCTTCTTGAATGCTTCGGCCTCCTTCGGCGTGAACCCCTCCTCATCAACTTCTTCATCGGGACCATCGTCATCCGAGTCTGATGCATATGCACGGGAAAAAGGGATGGATTGGTCCATTGTCTCTTGCACATGATATTGGTCGAGATCACCCACATTGTTGTCATGGAGGTCAACTTCGTTGTCATCCTCCTCGTACTCACCATTCTCCTCTTCAAAACCTTCATTTTGGTTGTTTGGAGTCGGGCTCAATGTTGGCCAATCTTGTTGCGTGAATTGAGGTTCACTCATTTGATCTTGGTTCATGGGTGGGGGGGGGGGGGGCTGCTAGCAACCAACGGGGAGGGGTTCCGGTTCAAGTCTAAATTCAAAGTAGACTCAACCTTCTTGGAGGCAAATAACTCAAGAGCCTTGTCTAGAGATTCGGCAACCGTCTCCTTGTACGCAACCCAACGTTGCTTGGAGTTCACATGCATTGTCTTCCAATGGATGTGCATTCCAAAACCAACATTATGCCTTCCCTCGAACTCAACAAGGTCACTTGGGTCCATCCAATTCAAATCTTTCCTTTCAAACACCATGTCAAGCTCATCCGGGTCCGTCTCAACATTGCCTTTCAAAAAGGCCTCTCTATCCACATGATGAAAATAAACACATGTTCTCCCCATCCCTACAATAATCAAAAACACACATATATCAAGTAAATACTTAAGAAAAATATTTGCACACATATGCCCTAACATATATAACAACCATAAACATAGCATAACCCTAACACCAACATCAAACACACATAACCCTAACCCTAGCATACTATGGAAGCTTAACCAACCCAAGTAGCAAAGAAACATAACATCATTCAACACAAATTTGCAAATCCAAGTCAAAACTAGGGTTTCCCCCAAACTAGCAATATTTGAGCAAATGTGACAATTCCTATGGATGAAAACGAGGGGATCGGAGGAGATTACCTTAAGGGAGGGGTTGGCTTCGAAATCCACAGTCAAATACTCCGGATTTGCAAGATTTGAGAAGGATTTGAGAGGGGGGAGAGGGGAAGAGAGGAGGGCCGCAAGCCTTAGGGTTTGGGTGGGGTGGGGGTGTGTGGGATGGGGGTGGGAGGGGAGAGAGGGTGGGGCCAGCCCAAGTGGAACACAGACTGTGCAGCGCCCACGAGCTAGGCGCTGCACATTACATGTGTGGCGCCTAAGACTTAGGCGCTGCAGTGCTGTCTGTGGGGCCGCAACTGGACCAGGGCTGCCACGCTGGCAGGAAGTGTGGCGCCTAAGTGATGGGCGCTGCACAGTAGGGTGCGGCGCCCAGCTGTCGGGCGTCACACCGAAGGGTTAGCAGAGTGAAATTTTTTCGTGACCAGGTCAGTTTGTGATTTGATTTGGGCCTCAGGTCAAATATGTGATTTCTGCCACCAGAGGACATGCGAGAAGGGAGTGCCACGTGCGGGAACGACGGGATGTGTGAGAGCGTGCCACGCGCGTGAGGTCTTTCATCCTCCAATCCATGTGCGCCTCACGCACTACACACATTCGTCCTACCAAAAGCACCCATTTGTCCCACCACGCAAACAATATCCCCTTTGCAGCAAACCCTGCAGCCGCCCTCCTTCTCCACTCCCCGCATGAGTCGGCCCCTCTTGCATCTGCTCCTTCCCCATGGAAACCCACGTCGGCCGAGCCCCAACAGCGCGGCGGCGGCTGGTCCGGGGCGGGCGAGGCCCAACGGCGCAGCGATGGCTGGTCCGGGAGGCAAGGGCGCGGGCGTTGGGCGCTAAGCACGTGGACATGGTGTTGGGAAATGTTGCATGGAAAACAAAAAAAAAATATACGCACAAGCAAGATCTATCCATGGAGATGCATAACAATGAGAGGGAAGAGTGTGTCTACGTACCCTCGTAGACCGTAAGTGGAAGCGTTTGTTAACACGGTTGACGTAGTCGAACTTCTTCATGATCCAACCGATCGAGTACCGAACGTACGACACCTCTGTGTTCAGCATAGGTTCAGTTTGGTGACGTCCTCGCCTTCTTGATCCAGCAAGACAGTGAAGTAGTGGATGAGTTCCAGCGGCATGACGCCGTGGTGACGGTGATGGTGAAGCTATCTCCGCAGGGCTTCATCTAACAACTATGAAAATATGACCGAGGGACAAAACTATGGAGGGGGGCACCACACACGGCTAAGAGATTGTCGTGGTTATGTGTGGCGCCCCCTCCCACATATATATAGGTTGGGGGAGAGGGGAGGCTGCTAGGAGGCACCCCAAGTAGGCCGAATCCTACTTGGGGTCCTCCCCAAGCTGTGCCCTCTTTCCTTATTAGGCGGGGAAAGGCAGGGGAGGGTGCCCCCCCTTTCCTTTCTCCCATGAGAAGTGGAAGGCAGGAGGGGCTAGCCCTCCCCCATTTCCTTCCCTAGGGCCAGCGGCCAGGGAGAGGGGCGCGCCAGCCCCCTTGTGGGCTGGTCCATCCCTCCCTTGGCCCATTAGGCCCATACACCTACCGGGAGTGTGTGGAACCCCTTCTGGCGACCAGATGACTACCCGGTGCACTCCGAAAATCTTCCGGTGTCCGAATATCATCGTCCTATATATCAATCTTTACCTTCGGACCATTCTGGAGCTCCTCTTCATGTCTATGATCTCATCTAGGCTCAGAACAACATTTGGTCACCAGATCATATAACTCGTATAACACTATATCGTCAACAAACGTTAAGCGTGCGGACCCTACGGGTTCGAGAACTATGTAGACATTACCGAGACACCTCTCCAGTTAATAACCAATAGCGGAACCTGGATGCCCATATTGGCTCCTACATATTCTACGAAGATCTTTATCGGTCAAACCTTATGACAACATACGTAATTTCCTTTGTCTATTGGTATGTTACTTGCCCGAGATTCGATCGTCGTTATCTTCATACCTAGTTCAATCTCGTTACCGGCAAGTCTCTTTACTTGTTTTGTAATACATCATATTGCAACTAACTCCTTAGTCACTTTGCTTGCAAGGCTTCTTACGATGTGTATTACCGAGAGGGCCCAGAGATACCTCTCCGATACTCGGAGTGACAAATCCTAATCTCGATCTATGCCAACTCAACAAACACCTTCGAAGATACGTGTAGATCATCTTTATGATCACCCAGTTACATTGTGACTTTTGATAGCACACAAGGTATTCCTCTGGTATCCGGGAGTTGCATAATCTCATAGTCGAAGGAATATGTATTTGACATTAAGAAAGCAATAGCAATAAACTGAACGATCAATATGCTAATCTAATGGATGGGTCTTGTCCATCACATCATTCTCGTAATGACGTGATCCCGTTATCAAATGACAACACATGTCTATGGTTAGGAAACCTTAACCATCTTTGATCAAAAAGCAAGTCTAGTAGAGGCTTACTAGGGACACTGTATTTGTTTATGTATTCACACATGTATTTAAGTTTTTGATCAATACAATTCTAGCATGAATAATAAACCATTATCATGAATAAGGAAATATAAAATAACGACTTTATTATTGCCTGTAGGGCATATTTTCTTCGCAAGGAAGGAGGAGAGGAGGGGGGGGGGGAGAGAGGTGGGTTCGCAGTGATTGCAGAGAGAGGAGAGGAGGAGTGTGCAGGACAGGAGGAGGAGTCTGGAGGCAGCGGGGGATTTTTTGGGGGTGGTCGGTGACCTCCATGCAAACGACAACAACAACGGCGCTTGATTTGATGCGGCACCATGGATTCACCCCTACTGATCAATGAGGTTGCTGGACTGCCTACATCCCTCCTCCATCTTGCGGTGCCTCCTGCGAATGCCGCCTCGCCCCACCAACTTCGAGCATCGTGGATCCGTCAGGGATGGAGGGCAGCAAGTGGAGAAAGATGAAGGCTACACAACACCGAGGTAGGCTCGACTCCTTTTCTCCCCTCTCTCAATTTCAAAATTGTTAGATGGATTCATCTTGATCTCATATCTTAGTGATTTTATTGTTCTGAGATGAATTAGTAATTTCGTGTGGAGGTGGTAGCACAACCTGCAGGTTTTCCCACCACATGTATGTTGTAGTGCCCACCTCAAAGAGATTTAGCCACCTACAAAATTATCTTCTACTTGGTTGTTTTGCAGATGATGATTTAGGAGTTGGAATAGTTGGGTTTTAGATGGTAGCTGATCCCTACGCCGGCGGTGGTAGCGGCCATCATTTTGTTTCTTATGTCTTCGGGTGCAAGTATTGCCTTATATGATGCATGCAAGAACTTGGTGAATTGTTTTGCGGTTCGTTTGTTTCCAGTATAGAAAAAATATTAGTCCAATTTTTTTGTCCTTGACAAAGCTCTCATTGCTTATGCTTCATTAACTGAAGAGCCAAGATCCATTTCACAATATACAATTTTTATACTGTTTGAGCTTGAGCATTGTGCAATGTGGATAAGTTGATCCGTTATGTGTTGGTTACAGGGAAATGCTTCTTCCTTTTCTAGCATTTGCAGTTGCTTACTGCGAAATGCAAGCGGGGCCTGTTTTGGTTGGAATAATTATGCTAGGAAGTCTAGTAAGAGGTTTAGCCTACAAAGTTAATCTGTACACGCTATGAAGTAATGGAACATTATATGTTTGTAGTAGACCAAATAACAAAATTGGTGGAGATCCTAACAGCAATAATCGAATGATTCATAAACAAATATAACCAAAAGGACAAACACAATTAAATTTACCGTTTATGGGAATATTTGTTGAAACTCAGGTTAAAGGTGACCAGTTTGTTGAAAACGGCAATGTTCCCTCTGTTGTTGAGACTGCTGAACAAGTTTGTACATCACCTAATTATAAGCTATTTTCTGGTGTCCATCACCATTTTTTTTATGGAGTTTAGGTGATTTGAATGATGAGTTTGCATCTTTGGACAGATGTTCCAACAAATTAGCTATCACTCATATGTGCCTATTAGATTTTTTTAAAGCTTTTATATATAGGCTTTCTTTTTTCTTCCCCTTTATGGCACATTTTGCAGCGTTGAGCTGACGTACAGTGGTTTAATTTTTTTAGCAGGACCTGATTTTCTTCTATTAATTACTGGAATTGTTCACTATTGAAGATGCAAAATTCAGTATCCTTTTTATACTGGTATCTTTTGAACTTGTTTTTAAGATCGCTGAGAAGCATAACCTTTAGATCATCGATTTTGTAAGTTTGCTGACATTGCAAACACATTCGTTATGCAATATGAGTATTGGAGAGGAAATTCCACAATACCAGAATCATGAGCAGACTCCACGTGCAAATGAGAATATGTAAGATTGTTACTAGATCCAATGATCTAAGTAATGTTCTTGTAAAGAAGAATGTTGTCATTTCTGCAAGATTGTTACTTAGATAGTATATGCTCTTTCATCGGTGAACATTACTTGGATTTCTCGATATGCACTTCCAGCCCTGCATTTGCTCATTTGATTTTTTGTGCTATTCATCCTTGTAAATACACTTATTGCAACTACAGGATAAACTAGACCATGATCACGTGCTTTGCCGCGCCCGTCCATTTTTACAATATATTGATAGAAATTTCCATCAACACAGGAAGGTAACATAGATGTTAAATTTGCATAAATTAACCCATACATTCATAAGTTGGCGAAGGGAAAAAAAATAACCAGTTTGCGGCACGCCCATCTATCTTCATGGATGGACGAAAGTTTGTTGGAAGTCCAACGTCCATTCATGCTTCGGATATGAGTTTGAAAAAAAAATGTCTCGCAAAAAAGTATGATACATCTCTGCCAATCGAAAGGGTTAACATCACTTCCAACACACGCCAAGATGAAGTTGTCATAAGTATTAGTTTTATTAAGCAATTGATAAGATATCGTCCCATTGTTGCAGTGAAAACTAATGCACTGGAAGAATTTATAGAAGTTATAATGTGCAAGAGTTTGGAGTTTGAACTTTTATTCCCATTGAGGAGGCGACGCAGAAAAAACCATGAAACCGCAAAATTGTAAGTTAGATTTCTAGATACAATAGATTGGTTCTCACAAATATGATGTTGACCATACCACTTTGTAAAGGTGCCAATGAGAAATAAGTTCTCAGAAAAAAGTACCAATGAAAAAAAGTCGGTTTCACTTGTATGTGCGTGTCTCTGGCTATCTATTTCATTTTGCTGCTAGTGAGTTAACAAGTTTCATTACTCATTATGTCCTCAATAGTCTTGTCTCGAGTGGATATAGTTATATAATCTTTGCATGATGACAGAGTAATGAAGAAAGAGCGAATTTGTTGTGTGGTAGAAAAAAGAGAAATAAACAAGTCATCATCACCCTAAATACGTAAAGAAGATATCAAATGAGGTAGGCACTGAACTGCACATATTACATTTGTTTCCAATATCAAGGAAATGTAAATACGAAACTAAGACTAAAAGTTTCATCATCTGAAAATTGTAATTTTGCCACTTGGCATCTTTCCTATCTAGAGAAGAAAACCGCAAATATTCACATACCAATTTGATTGACACGTTGAATGTGTTGGTGCTCTCCGTGGAGCTGCTTGCATATCCTAAGAAAATTAAACAGAGGTGCAGTCAAGCAAGCAAATTCGCAAAAAGTTGAAATATGATCGGCAACTGATAGAAGACAAGGTGCCATGAGCCAGATGAATGTCACTGAACATTGCCTCGTGGTTCCTGCCAATATTGTTATTAGAAAATGTCTCATTAGGCTTCGACATAGTTAGGCTTCAAACTGGATATACATGTGTTAGTAGTGCTTCGTTTCACAGGGATATGCTTAGCTGCGAGGATATGTGAACTACTACGTGGACATGTCACAAGTAAGCATGACAGGGACTATGTAGGCCCTGTTCGGAGAACCTCCACTCCACAACTCCACTCCCGAAGTTGGTGGAGTTGCAGTTGAAAACTGCGGAGCAGCTATTTCCTAACTCCACAGCTCCTGGAATTTCATGGAGCTGGTGGAATTCCGAACAGGCCTGTAGTCTGCATCGCTGCTATGTGTGTCCATCAGGGGCAAGTGAACAAATGGAAGATGTCTGAGGGTAGCTGGGCAGCAAATGATGTCTCTGGCGAGCTTAGAGAGAAGCCCACCGGCCACTGCCACCCACACTCCTCTTGCTTCCACCTTGCATCCCCACTACCAAAGACGCCTCGCCCCGGCCGTCTTGCTCCCGCAAGACCGGTCACCTGCGTCGCCCGCATGGCTTGGATGGATCCCCTCAGAAGACCGATCGCCCACGTCCCCCTGATCCCCTCGCAGCCCACCCGCATCGCCCAGCATGAAGCGCGACTCGATCCCCTCTGTATCGACCGCCGAGGTTTAGACCATGAAGGCGCGCGTTGCCGCGCCGTTCATTCTATGAAAATATAAAATGGACAACAGAAACACCCTATAGATTTTGCAAAATTTGGATTACAGTGCGTTGATAAAGGTGGTTGGAGATATTTGAAGTCAAAACTAATGCACTCATGTAAATACTTTCATTTTCTACATTTTCGTCCCATCACATTCATGATATTGGAAGATAAAAAAAGATTCATGATATTGGAAGATAAAAAAAGGATGGAGAGGAAAATGAAATATGTATCACCTTAGAGGTTTGCATCTTCACTTTTGCACAAAACTAAATGGTAATAAGTCACGATCTCAAGGGATTCAACTCTTTGTATCATGAAAGATGAATTATCGAATTAGAGCCGCACATAGCTCTCCTCAATGACCTTCAGCACCTCTGCAATTCGCAACATAGATGAGCAATATTTTTGCAGTCAGCGCAAGAGATCTTTAGAATAACAAACATGAAAGATCAGACTTGAGGCGGGTGATGAATATCTTGATGCCATTGTCATGTGTAAGCACCATGCCAAGGCAATACTTAATCTTGGCGAAGGGCTTTATTGGATACACGGTGTGGTTGTACACTATGCTGCAGCCAGAGCAAGAATAAAACTAAAATATGATTCAATCACCAAAATTGAATTTTTGTACAGACTGCAATTCGAAGAAACCAGCACCTTGTTTACTGCCGCTTCGAGAAGCCGCAGCATGCAGGCAAAGAAGGCCCAGGAGATTTTCTTTGGGGCAGAAAGCCCAAGCTAGTGATTTGGAAGTTTTTCGGCCTGATTTATGACAGGCCGTCCTGATCAGTCCCTGGAGCAGCGGCCCAGAGACGTTGAGGCCTGCGTGATGGGGAGGTTACATGCGAAGAAAAACCTGGGTGCACAGTCAGACGACCAGGTGATCTGGGGCGTTTGTTCACGGGATCCAAGGGCTGACTAACTCAAATCGCTGTGGTGGCTTGTAGCTCGCCCCATTATACTGTTTCTCAATTACATGATACAATGAAGCAATTGGAAGATGAGAAGGGTTTATGGCTTGAAAAAGTGGCATTTATGCTTGCCCCTGTTCTTAACATTGACGTACAAAACAGTATCATGTAGGGACTATCATTTATTTTTTTATCTTTATCTTTATCTTTACCTAATATTAAAGGGAGGATTGTTTCTCCACTGTTTTTGGTCAACATAATTGATTTTTGATTTTTCGTACGTCCGTCCGCCTTTTCCGTACGTCGCCCCGTTCTTCTTTTCGTTTTCCGTTGCACGTAAAAGAAATTGGCGTTGAAAAAAAAATGTGTTACGAGGGACTCGAACCCAGCCCGCACAGAAAAAGGCCACATGCACGGGCTGCAAGCCATATGCATGGGCTTAAGGAATTGGCGAAAAATATTACGCTTAACTAAAGGATCGAACTAACAACCTCTCTCTGTGTTCATAACTGAACAACCAAATCGATCAATTGTTATTTATGCTTAGAAACTTGACCGGGACAATGAAGAGCTGATATTGCCTGGACTATAGCCATGCTGCTCATCCGTAGTTTGATTACAGGTTTGTTGGTCTTGTTAGATGCAGAGCCTTGGAAGATCATGGTCTTCTCTCATTCTCTTTTTTTGGGTGTATATTCTCTTCTAAACAATATATACATTGCATGTAGGGGAGGAGAAGTAGAGAAGTAGTGTACGGCTTGGAGAAAGATGTGAGCAATCAGCAGGCATGAATTTGACCAGGTTTACATGCTCATCTTCAAGATAAGGTATTCTTTCTACTGGGATTTGACATACAATTCTAAAAATTTGTTGAGCAAAGCATCAATGGAGTACATAGCTGCAACCTCAAAATTTTATGTCAACTGGACTTTAGATGAAAAACGGTCACGTCAGTTTCTAGAGTGTTGCCTTCTTGTTGTATGCAAAATAAACTATTGTACTTTATAAAACTGAATCGCCTGTGCAATAATGGTTGTTGACTAGCAAATTTGCTCAAAGGCTTTCCACTTTTTCCATCCATTGAACCATAATTGAGAAGATTGTGTGAAATTATTTGAGTTGATTCATCCTGGCTTATTTTCTTATTGCCATATGAAGTACAAAATATCAAAGTTCTACATTTTCGCCATGGAGAGATGTGATGCGAGAGAGGAAAATTAGCAATTGCCCGCGATATACTTGGCGTCGTTGCTCACTTTTGCTCCGTAGCGAAGCACAGACGTATATGTCAGGAAGGAGAGATGAGAGGTGAGTTTTTGAAATTCACCATCCATCCAAGCATCAGAAAAGGGGAGCATTACCATTCAACAGGCTAAAGGATTAACCTGTTAATCTCCTTTTAAGTGGAATTAACCAGATAGTATTTGATGAATAACTTTGAAGTAGCTACTATTTCTAAAATGTAGTGTCATGTTGAAATAGAGGACGTGTATCCGGGATCTTGAGTCATGCTTATTTAGCTTAGGCATGTGATATTTTTTTTCTCCCGTTGCAACGCAGAGGCATGTTTGCTAGTAAGCCTAATTGAGGGAAGGGGCTATGGATCAATAGATGCAAAGCCTGTCTGATGTCTGCTTATTACCTGAACCAGATGTTCACTTCTGAGCATGAAAAAACTATTTATTAAAGCGGTTAAAATTATTGCCGTACGTGCTTCGCCACAACTAAAACAACAATACACGGATTTTTTTCAATGTGCACATGGATTCAGCGATCTTTATGCCATTTAGCGCAATGAGTCAACACTCCAAATCAAGACGCCACAAATAGTTGTTCATTATTTTTTCATGTAAAAGGGTTAGAATTCTTACCCTAATTATTTGCTAAAACCTAAAGTTACCAGCATTTACAAATATTTTCAAAGCATTCACGGTTTTGAATGGGACTACGCTCGTGCAAAAACAAACTCGGAGGATTAAATATTTATATGATTTGTGAAGTTTTCATTTCTCTGGTATGGGAAAAGGGCATAGAGGAGATCACATATATGCATATGAATGGGAGGATGATAGAAGTTTAAGAAATATTGTTTAAAACAGAAACGATTTAGGCAGGTTCCCTCTCAGGTGGGGAGGGACAGATGTGGCTGCATCAACAAAGTGGCAGAAGAGGGCCGCAATGATTGTGCTCCGGGCGCTGCCGCCCCCATCCCTGCGCCATCTTCATCGCGTGCAGCGGCCGACAACATCTCATTGTAGACAACAATCCACCAGATTTTCTATTAAAGGGGATTAAATCATGGATAATTTTTTCATCGCACACATAGGTTTAGCGTGCCTCTGCGCCATTTGGCACAAGGGGTCCACTAGTTTGTGATACTGACCGAGGATATGTGTATGTATCGTATTCATCCCATATTAGTTCCTGGTAGTATATATTTTTGTAATTCTTTTTGAGGTATATTTATTCATTTCCGCTTCCGTAAACAAAAATAAAAAACAGCTGTGGTAGCACTTTGTTTTGTTCATTACCGCTTTGTTTTAATCTCTAGCCCAAGATAAATACGTAGCTTCATTGCTAATAAACACAATAAAAATAAAAAATAAGTACGCTTCTTTGTTCACGGCTCATGGATTATATTCAACTATACCCGTCAATTCTCTTGCGAGTTGCGAGATCATGAAATATGTTTGGTTTAGTAGTTGTCTCTTTTATTTAAATCACTAATTACACCAGGATTACATGAATCATATGTGTCTAAAAGGAATTGTGCCTCTCCACTTAATTAGCTCGCTTCTAATGCTCCACCTTGTGTTGATACTAAGCTAAACCAGATAGGCAGAAAGTGAATTGTCAGGGTAACTAAAAGGAGAGGGATGGTTTTGGTGTCTCAAAAAAGAAACAATGCTAGTCACCAGGCACTATTTATTTTTGGATCCCATCCCGATCTTGTAGTCCATATCGTCCCTACCTCCCCCCTCCTTCTTGAGTGTCCACATAATATCCTACAACGAACTATTTGAAAGAACCTTACCTACAACAGACTAAGCCCATATGCATTGGAGAGTTTAATTTCTTAGGCCCCTTCATACAGTTAGAACTTACTCTAAGCAGATAGGCATTGGGAGAGGCTTTATACTTCTTGCGGGATCCAATGTTGGAACTAACATTAGGGCGAGCCATCCCTTTTCATGGAAGAGTGTGTTACTTCCATATTCAAACAACATTAGAAATACTGGCAAATTTATGTTTTGGGAACAGTAAGTTATACTTGGGGTCCTTCGTCCTGCATAACATCCACATGATAAAATTGACAATGTCAACAAAAGTCTAAACAACTTGCTATTGTCAACAAGTCAAAGAGAAAAATACACTGAAAGGGAAATTCAAAGGATGAAGCCTGATATGAAATAAAATGGTGGAGAGATGAGTGAGCTGGTCCAACATGGACCATGCTCCATCATCCCTAGCCCATCATGGACTAGTGGACTAGATTATCGTAGTTGTCCCTCCTACCGACCACCTTAAGGGAAACATTGACAATTTGTCAAGTCCATGTGCATGGCCCCTCACTCTCATTTGAATCAAATCAAGGGTAGAGGCACATAGGTCCAAGCCTAGTCTGGGAACCTAGGGTCGAGTCTGAGGTTTCCGTTGACTCAGGACGACGTCAAGGAAGAGAAGTTTGGAGCTGACCTTAGAGAGTCTCTGAAGACCCCAAGTCTTGGAACAATCTTCCCTCAACACTTCTCCTAATGGGATTATATTAAGCTGTGATAAACAAGATGACCTCACATATTAAAAACAGTCAAAGTGTCATTTTGATGACTTTATGGCGATCTTTGGTATAAGACCATCGTACAAACCTCCTACTAACTTTGTATCGCAACCACACCTAGAAAACGTTTTCAATTTGAAAAATTAGAATTTGATAAAGACGAATTAGCATTATTGGAAGACTCTGAAAGCAGAAACCAAGGAAAATAAAGATTGTTGTCAGTTCTGCGCACGAGAGGAGCGAAGAAACGAGGGAGCACCTCATGGTGGTGGACGTTGCGATGATTGAGGTTTAATCTTCGCCTAGAGGAGGAAGCTGGTCCTCATGCACACATGTATTATACGTAGTTTTGTTTGGTGTAGGGAAATGTTAACATTTGCCCCAGTATTCTTCACTTCGGCTAGGTCGTCGAACTGTAGATATATTTTCATAGATTTTCTGATTTGTTGAATGTCGTCTCTTTCGCCAGAGAAAAACTAAATGAGATAAGCCTTTTTTGTATGGAAAAAATAAGGACTGTATTATATCAACGCAGGTTACATGCAAGTCTCAACACCACGACTTCAAAAAAGAAAAGAATCAAGTCTCTCTCAACAGTACCATAGAACAAACAGGTTTGTACAATTCTACACGCAAGAACACTAAGGAACTAGCTAGGGTGCGTGTTCTTGTGCTGTTTTCTCTCCTCCATCGGAAACAACTAGAGCATGGGGTGGTGGTAGCATCCGGCCTTTCTTGATGAAGAGAATGTAGAGAGGGCTCTCCTGGTACCCCTCCTGGTAGATATCCACGCCGAACAAACGCAAGGCTTTCTGCTTGAAAGCCCAGATCTCCACCACGTCACCCACACTGAAGCCGCAGTTGTTGATGAAGTCCATGTACCCCTCTCCCTTGATGACGCAGACGCCGCTGCTCTCCCACCGCGTCAGCTGCAGCTCCCTGATGCCGGCGTCGCGCTCGATCACGAGCACGGGAAGGCCGCCATGCTCCCTTCCCCTTCTCTTCTTGGTCTTCTCCCCAGGTACCTTGGGTAGCTTCGGCAGCCTTGGTCTTGGGGCTTCCACGTGCAGCAGGTTGGCGGCCCGGCGATCTAGGTGGGAGAGGACCGGGCGGAGGTTGCGCATCACGCCTTCGATCGGGAGGCGGAACCGGTTCTGCTGCGGATCCACGTCGGTGGCGGTCACGGTCTTCTCGTCGATGAAGTGCACGGGCAAGTCGATGTGAAGGCTGAGATGCGCGAGCAGGCCCTTGGGTGCGCGTATCCCCGGCGGTTCAGCTCTCTCCTTGGGAGCGGCGGCAGACAGTGGGACTGCCTTGATGGGCTCGCCGGCCACGCCCACGGGTGATGGCACTAGTGCACCGGCGTCCGCAGAGAGTCTGACCGCATCGGCCCGTTGCTGTGCTGCAGGGTCGTACACAGCCAGCGTCCGCTTGGAGCCTGCGTAGCCCGGCGCCGCCCTAGGAAGAAGGATATGGCTCGTCCCGGTGCCGGGACACATCGTGAATGTGTTCGTCATGTGCGTCCCGGGCTCGCGGCAAACAGTTTACGCTGGTATGCGGTTGTCCCGGCGGGATCGATGTGTATCGTATGCGGTTGTCTCGGCGACAATGGATGGATGGATGCAGAGGAGACCGCCGACGTCCCCGTATATATGTACCCATCGGCCGATTAGCCTACGGTATATGACTCCGACTCGAATACCAGATGAATAGATGCGAGGTCCGAATCCAGCCCAAATCCGGTTCCGTATCGTTTTCCAAATGCAGTTGATTTTTTATTTTTTTGTTTGAGAGATAAACCAAATGTACTTGCATGGTCTCCCTAGAAAAACTGTATTGATGGTGGATCGTTTTGCTTATTCTTGCGCCCGACAAAAAAAACCTTGGAGCCAAAATTTCAAGGGACACATTAAGAAAAAAAAGGAAACACTTATATCTGGCGTGCCGGGTGAACGTTGCGCCGGACGACGCGCATAGCTTACGATCGTGCGCAATCTGCCGGCTCCGCTTGTGCTACGTCTTCCCACCACGCGTCACCTCGTTGGCCAGCAAGCCGTTCGCAGTGTCTCCCTTATCCATTCGCTCAGTCAACACAATGGTTTCTCCCCCAAATCAGAGCAGACCCCCTGCCGGCTACCGCTCCTCCTACGAGCGGCCATCATCCACCTGCCAGCGCTACTCCGGCAAGTGGACACCATCCACCCGCCCTGCGCTGCTCCGGCAAGTGGCCACCCATCCATCTGCGTGGCCGTACGGCAACCCAGCTTGCTATTCCTGCAGCTCGAAGGTGTTACAACCGCGGCGCCAGGGTGCTTCAACCGCCATCGACCATGCTACAACAGTGGCGAGCAGGAGTGGTAGCCAGTGGTGTGCGGCGTCGGTGACTGAGGATGACCGCGGGTTGCCACGGGTGTCGGTTCTATATCCAGCGTATCTCGTAGTAGGGGTCCTAAGCTAGGCGTCTTGGAGTGATGGTAACATGGACACGGGATTTTACCCAGCTTCGGGCTCTCTCGAAGAGATAATACCCTACATGCTGCTTCTGATTGTTTTCATATGGGTGTAGTACAGAGTACATGTATCTACCACGAGATTATAGTAATGAATATGAGATGCCTATTGACTAGCCTGGCCTCGGTTTATATAAAACACCAGAGGCCTAGGGTTTTAGCAGAGTCCTTGTCTTGGGCGCCAAGTCTTGTGGAGTCTTCCTTGTATGCGGCAGGGGCTATCCGAACTGGCCCATGAATGAGCCGCCATGGGGGTCCTCGGCCCGATCCAGTTGGTCGGGGGACGACGTGGTGGGTACCTCCAAGTCGAGGACACCGTCAGTAGCCCCCTGAACGGGTCTTCAAGTTGGGGACGCTCCTCGATTCTTCCAAACTATTCTTCATCTTCGGTCGTCGGTCTTGAAAACTGGTTCAACAAGTCTTCTCATCTTTAATCTTGAGGATCGCCGAAGTGAATCCGAAGAGTTTACACATCGGGTATTCGAGGAGCCCATTTAAGTCTTCGGCTTTTAGCAATGCCTTATTATTTTTACGCCACACCTCGGGTTTGAAGTTGTTCCCCGTTCGGCGGTGTCCTCTCACGTCCGAGCTCAACGCCGGACTGCATTCGAGGTATCTTTTGCAGCCGAGCACCAACGCCGGACCGCTTCCGAGCTCCAACGCCAGAATGTATCCGAGCTCCAACGCCGGACTATATCCGAGGTGTCATAGGTTACCTCGGTCTTGAAAAAGTTAAAAAGGTTCAAACGGGCTTAATGCCGGAGATGCCCTCTATGGAGCCAGCCACTTGCAACCGAGCTTTATGCCGGACTGCTTCCGGGGTGTCTTTTGTAGCCGAGCACCGACGCCGGACTGTATCCGAGGTGGTGCACCACCTCGGCTATGGGCTATTTTTTGTGAATTTAATTCTGAATTATGCAATGTAATCTCTGCCGAGATGTATAGCCAGTAGCCCTCAAGGTGCGTGTTGGCCTAATATCCGGGATGCACCCGAAGAAAAAAATCAAACCGCTGCCCCAGTAGCCCCTGAGACTCAGGTCGATTCATAAAATCAGCCTGAGGATCAATTCCCAGGTCGACATCATACTTAAGAATAGAAACACGGTGTAATATATTAGAGGAAATAGTGATCGATGAACGGGCCCTTGAGAGAGGGTCTTGAGAAGTTGCCTTAATATATTAGGTTGATGTCAGATAGGTCCAGATGGTACCTATTGTTATCCGAAGACGCGTTTGTCCATAGTTCGGTCAAGCCGAACACTGAGCACTTTTAAATTTTCTGCATTGAATAGGCAATGCAGTAGCCCCCGAGACACTGGTCGGGTGGCAACACCAGATCAGGGGATCGATGTGCCCCTTTAATATTAGTAAATGATAAACCCGAAGCCCAGTAACCCCCGAGCCTTAATGTGGGCACGGATGACCGACTTAAGGATCGATATCCAGAGTAAAATCACAAAATATGTGTAATGATTCTATGTATCCAAGTACTCTACATCACTAATGCTCGGATCCGCATTGTACAAAACTTTTTTGACCGACCATCGGCTTCAACCTCCTCGGCCAGTAGCCGAGGAGTGTTTGTCCTACTTTATAAAGCCTTTATGAAGGCAAAGATTTACGGCAAACAAGGCAATCCGGCCATACAATTTTATAAACAAAGGTACGCGGAGAGATATGTTATATTACTTTTTAACGTCAGAAACATCTTCCAAGAAAATAGTCCTGCTATCGGTTCTTTTTTGGGTTGTCATGCTAAGCATGATCATGAAACCTCAGCTCCGATCAATGTGAGAGCAAAATATCGAAGATTTAGTTTGGTGAAAGTTCGCGAACTATGTGGTCTTTAAAGAATCTAAATTTTCACTTCCATCGTTGTCCATCAATTATATCCTTTAAGATCGCTAGCTTTCGGCTTCATCCAGTATGAAATACTAACTCGGATGACCCGGTAGTAACAATCGCAGAGGTGCTCCCTTTACCGCCTAGCCAAACAATCGGAAACGTAGGGGTAAGCACAGGAGCCAGGCAACCCAGCTTGGCCAAAATCTTAAGTCAAATTGATGCATATTTATGACTTTATAATGATGACTACGGAAGGCAATCCTTGTATATTAAATACAAACGCCGGTGATATATGTTTATTTTAACTCCATTGCAACTGTTTATCAATTGAAAGTGGCCCATCGTCGGCTTCTACCCCTTTGTAGATACTACGCAGGGTGTTTCTGCAATAACTAGACAACCCTTAGCCGATGTCTCGGTGCCTGGAGGCGGTTGTGTTAGCAGAAACGATGCAATCAGATATGCGGGCTTTATAACTTTCACTTAGTCATAGGAGCTTAAAGTTGGGAGGTCAGCTACTAGCCCCTGGTTAGTGTTCGGCGACAACCGAGGTCAAGCCGTAAACACTTCGGCCAATGTTATCAATGACCCGTCATTTAACACGGGGTGACCTCTATCGATCTTATAGTTTAATACAATCATCGGATCGCTGACCAGTTTACGCTTATTGTGACTGTCAGTTTACGGCTTTCTCCACCGAGCTGCTTAATCATGCGAGCTGGAAGCACAACCATAGTGGTTCTTCCTTTGCACACCTAGCCGAACAAAGCGGAACGTAGGAGACAAGCACAGGAGCTGGGTAACCCAACTTGACCGAAGACACAATTCGAAACCGATGCATATATAGCAATGTTCGACAATGTTTTTGCCGAATCTCTAAAGGTGTCCGACGTTGCACTGCGAGACTAATGCTGGAAACGCACAAACAATTTAAAAGTGCCATAGGCTTGAAAAACCAAAAAAACTTGAGTAAAAACTTGACGTCCGAACTAGATCAAGTGTTCGGTGCTAATCCAAAAATTGGTCTTAGAAAAAAAGTGCTTCTGTCGTGCTTTAACATGACACATCCTATCTCAAGACTTCAAGCGGGTCAGCCTACGGCTTCAACCTCCTATCCCGAAGGCAGAGTACTTCTCGTTAGGCCAGTTTAGCAAACTAAACTCTAGCGGTTTTGAGAGAGAAATTAGGCTCCCCGGCTAGTAACCACACACTCGTGTCGAAAAAAGGAGTGATAAAAAAAGACTTTGCAATGACTAAGAAGAAGAACACATATTATAAAACAACTCATATAAATTTATGAGCCCCCAAGTGACTTGGGTAAAAGAATTTTATGTATAATGATTGTATGTACCGAAGTACTTATATCATATCTGTGTTCACCCGAACTTTAAATGCGTCTTAAACGACCGTCGGCTTCTCCCTCGTCGGTCAAGGGCCGAAAAGTGTTATGTACTCCACCTGTCGAGAATATCGACGGTGTTTCGGGTAACAAGGCAATCAGACCATAAGGCTGTAACAGAAAAAGCGCGCTCAGGAAACTTAGGCTATATTACTGACGAAGTGTAAGAAGCATCTTCGACGAAATTAGTATCCTCACCGATACCTTTCTTCGGTTGCTCATTGTTACTATGAGACTTGTGTAATAGATTTTTTGTACTCATGAGTTCCATTCTGTGCCAACCATGATTGAAAACTATAAGAGAACTAGCTTTCGGCTTCACCCAGTCTGAGGTCCGAGCTCGGATGACCCGATCGTGACAATCGTAGATGTGCTCCCTTTACTTCCTAACCGAACAATCGGGAACGTAGGGTAAACATAGGAGCAAGGCAACCCAGCTTGCGGAACACTTAGGTCAACATGGTGCATATTGTGGCGTAATACACGAACAAGGAATGAAGCCATACAAGTATAATCATATGCAAGAGGAAAGGCTTCATAAAGGTAGCCCCCAAGTAAACGGGGTATTTGAATTTGTGTGTCACAAACAAAGTTTTGACAAGGGATTTTTTCACAAACAACTTTTTGCCAAAAAGTATAATGCTTGGTCGAACCGAACAAAATTTTAAACTGAAAGTTTTTGAGCATGAAAGCGACTTAGCTGGTTAATGTGCTCGGTGTTGATGATGAGGTTCGGACTTATGGCGGCACGAAGACATAGTCCTCGGCCTGGCCGAGGTCCCAACCCCCAAGCTGGTTCCGAAGTGTCTGAGTAAAGGGCTCGGCTTGACGAAGTGGCGACGTTGATGTGTTGAGGAGCAGCCCCCGGTCCAGCCGAGCTGACGAAGCTGGTCGGGTGATGATGTCGGAGTCCCCGGAGTAGGTTAATGAAGTGATGACGAAGCCTGTGGTCCAACCGAGGTGACGTGGTACGTCAGTGCGCTGAGGTGACAGCGCTGCCCAATCCGGATCATTTATCTGTGCACAGAAAATAGTGCAAGCCAGAGATAGCAGTAATAATAATAAATAAATAAATAAATAAAATCGTATCATAATAAATAATTTATGCAAAGTAAGTAACAAAAGAAATATGACCCGTGTGCCGAACACTCGATGAGGTAGAGCTCTTTCAGCGATGCCGAAGTCTCCGAGGCAACCGAACATGTCGTATGACAATTCGACCAACAAGGTGATCACGTGAGCCGGTTTATGCCGATTGGGACGACGATGTCGGCTTGCCGAAGTGACCTCGTGACGCAGTCGAAGTCGATTACCTACACATGTAAAATAGTGCAGTCCAAAAAAATAATAATATAAATATAAAAAATCCTCGCGTAATTAATTTACGCAAAATAATTTTTTTAAAGAGATGTGGCCTGGCGTCGAAGCCAATGTCGATGCGGGGCGTTTGCGTGACAAAGCGGGGCGTTTGCGTGACAAAGCCTAAATTCACAAGGCGATCCGAATTCCCGATGCAACATTCGCCGATCTGGTTTATTTGGTATAGCAATCCAAAGAGACACATGTGGATGTTCACGGATTTGGTTCTGTTAGACGGACACAGGCCAAGCTAGCAATTTATAGCGCATGAGAAGTGCACGAGAGAGATGATTAACAAAAAGCATCTTAATTAAATAACAAGGAAAATAGACAGCGATTGGATCTTCCCTGTATGATGTCAGCGACTGACGAGATAGCAAACTTTTTGCTCCTCGTGCGATAGTGTGAGGTATTGAATAATAATAAAAAAAGGGAAGAAACAAATCTCCCTGATGTGTGTTCGAAGGTCATCATTTTCATGTGGTCGCTCGGGACATGCTACCGCCACTCCATGCATGCGTTGTTGCACGTGCGCCCCTAAGAAGCTGATCAAGCCGAAGCTAATGATCATCGCGTGGTGGCAACAATGACCACAAAAGGAATATTGGATTAGTAATCCAAGATGGATTAGTACAGCCGAACAAAAAGGCAGGATATCTATCATTTAGGTATGGCAAACGTGCCCAATTTAGCACACGTAGTACTTCCCTTGCTAGTATATTCATGGTTACGCTTTACCGAAAAAGGCTTTCGCCCCGTTTTATAAATAAAGCAACTATCAAGCACAGAGCATCAGGTAACAGCAGAACACACAACACAACAACACCGCAGACAAGGTCCAACACTCACACACAGACCAACACACACAGACCCAAGTTCTGCTGTGGGCACAACATAACAAACCCAACACAGACTCAGAATGAAACACCCCTAGATGGCGGCGGCGGCGGCGAGAAGACGACAAACTAATCTGGTTCTGGTGGTGGCGGGGGAAGCGGTGGAGCCAACCGGAGAGCCATCGCACGAAGCTGGGTGATGATGGAGGTGATGGCGTCTCTCTCCCTGGGACAGCTAAGCGGCCGCCAAAGTTGCAAGTAACCAGATCATTTGAACAAAGCGTCAGTAGCACGACGAAGAGGAATACGCTGAATCACAAGTTTATTCCAAACAGTCCACAACATCCAGGCAAGAACCCCAATGGTCAGCCACCTAATGTGGCGCAACATGGGGGGTATCGCCTGGAGTTCGGCAAAGAGAGCGGGGAAGTTGTTATGGTCCTAGCTTCCACCTACAATCTCGCGAAAACAGCTCCATAGGAACTGCGCGGACGCGCAGGTGAAGAAGATATGGTTCGAATCTTCTTCAGGCCCACAGAGTGGGCAACGCCCATTACCAGGGCCATTGCGCTTCAGAACCTCTACGCCAGATGGGAGGCGGCCGCGAATCCATTGCCACAAGAAGATCCTAATTTTCAGGGGAAGGCGAATCTCTCAAATGGAGGAGAGCGCCTCATGGCCGAGCGAGGGGGCGATGGCCCGGTAGAGGGATTTGGTGGAGAATTGCCCAGACGGCTCGAGGCGCCATCTGGTGCGGTCATCGTCTGCCATGAGATCAGGCTCATGGAGTGCAATACAGTCAAGCAACTCCCGCCAGTCCGCATTCTCAGCCGGACAAAAAGGCCTCCGGAAAGCAAGCCGCCTAAGTCACCAAGGGCAGTCGCTACGGAGATCTGCGGGGCAACCGCGATGGAGAACAGGTCCGGAAAGCGGCCCACAAGGGGCGTGTCACCAGTCCGGCGATCAAACTAGAACAGCGTGGCGGTGCCAGAACCAATCTCGATCGAGGTCCCAATCCGGAGGACAGGGAGGAGCTGGATGATGGATTGCCAGAACTGGGAGCCCCCAAATCGCTGGCAGAAGGTGAGAGGCTGGCCTCGGAGGTATTTCTGCTGAATGATGTCAAGCCATTGGCCACCATCTCCGTTGCCTATCCACCAGAGCCACCGAGTCAGAAGGGCAATGTTCATGCATTTGGAGGACATGATCCCGATGCCGCCCTGGTCGCGAGGTTTGCAGATCTCGGACCACCTGACCATGTGGTACTTCTGCTTATCCCCCTCACCGGACCAGAAGAAACGCCCCTGAACGGTGGCAATCTCGTGATGTAGAGTTTCCGGAAGGCTGTAGAAGCTCATGATGAATAATAGGAGGCTGGAGAGGGACGAGTTAATGAGCACCGTACGGGCCGCTTTCGAAAGCCACCGACCCTGCCAGGGCTCGATACGGTGCTGGAGCTTCCCCAGTGTGGGGCTCAGCTCGGCCACCGTAAGCCTGGCATCACTAATGGGTATCCCCAGAAACGTCGTGGGGAAACACCCAAGCTAGCAGTTAAGCCGATCCGCTATGCTCTGTCGCTCGTCTTGGGCATAGCCCAAGACCATTACCTCACTCTTGTCGAAGTTGATCCGAACGCCAGACATCTGCTAGAAGCACAATAAGAGGAACTTGAGGTTTGAAATATCACTCTCCGACCCCTCCACCATGATAATGTCGTCGTCCGCATATTGGAGAAGGGAAATCTCGTTTCCTTCAACTAGATGCGAAACTATCCCCTTAATGTTACCCGCTGCCTTGGCCTTATCGAGGATGGCCGCCAACGCATCGACAACCATGTTAAACAAGAACGGGGAGAAAGGGTTGCCCTGGCGCACCCCACAAAACGTGGGGAAGAATGGGCCGATCTTCCCATTAATGTTCACCGCGGTGCGGCCTGATGACACCATCTGCATCACTCTGGTCACCCACCTATCATCGAATCCCTTCTGGAGCAGACATTCCCGAAGGAAGGTCCATCTGACCGTGTCATAGGCCTTGTGGAAATCCAGTTTCAGGAAGAATGCCTTGAGGTGTTTGGCGTGCACCTCACGGAGAGCTTCGTGGAACACCAAGACTCCATCAAGGATATAGCGGCCCTAGATGAAGGCCGACTGGTCAGTGTGAGTGATACGGTCGGCAATAGGATCCACCCTAATGGCGTACCCCTTCGCGAGGATGCGGAAGATGACATTAGTCACCGCAATCGGTCGAAATTGACGGATGTCGGACGCTCCCGTCACTTTAGGGATGAGAGTTATTACCCCGTAGTTCTGTCGGGCGAGGTCAATGGACCCAACCAGGAACTCATCAAATAGGGCCATCACCTTAGGTATGATCACCTCCCAGAAGGTCTGGAAGAACTTCACTGGGAGGCCATCCGGGCCGGGAGCCGAGGAAGGGTTCATGCCATTAATTGCCTCCCATACTTCCGCCTCCGAGAATGGGGCCGTGAGGGCCGCGTTTTCCACAGGCGAGACGCAACAGTGGGCATGCCAGATATCTTGCGCTAGTGCAAGACCTCCCCGAGGGGAGGCAGAGAATAGGTCTCTGTAGAAGCCGTCGACATGAGCCCGGATGTCCTCCGGCCGCTGAAGGAGGGTCGGTCCATCCCACAGGAGGGGATGGAGTTACGACGTCTACGACCGTTAGCAATAGCCTGGAAGTAGGCAGTATTAGCGTCCCCCTTGAGGACCCAGTTCTGCGTACCCCGCAAGCGCTAGTATGCCAACTCCTCAGTGTAGATGACCGTGAGCTGGTCTTCCAAGTCGTATCTTAGCATCCATTCGTCTGCCGAGAGGCCAGCGGTGTCAGCCCGCACATCGAGGGCCTAGATGCCCTCAAGGAGGGCTTTCTTCCGCTCACGGATGTCTCGACCCATGTTTGCACCCCACCCTTTCATGAATTGCTGAGACCGCTGGCGCAGAAGTGCCAGGAATCAATGGCTGACAGGGCCCGATGGGGGGCATCCCCCGCCTTGCGCCACCTGGAGGCCACCATGGTGGTAAATCCTGGCTGACGCAACCAGAAGGTTTTGAAGCGGAAGCGAGGCGACAGGGGGGCGACTCGTCTCCAACGTATCAACTTTTACAAACACTTTTGCCCTTGTTTTGGACTCTAACTTGCATGATTTGAATGAAACTAACCCGGACTGACACTGTTTTTAGCAGAACTGCCATGGTGTTGTTTATTGTGCAGAAAACAAAAGTTCTCGGAATGACCTGAAAATCCACAGAGATAACTTTTGGAAAATATAAAAAATACTGGCGAAAGAATCAAGGCCAAGGGACCCACACCCTGTGCACAAGGGTGGGGGGCGCGACCCTCCCCCTGGGCGTGCCCCCTGTCTCGTGGGCCTGCTGATGCTCCACCGACCTCAACTCCAACTCTATATATTCCGTTTCATGAAGAAAAAAATCAGAGAGAAAGTTTCATTGCATTTTACGATACGGAGCCGCCGCCAAGCCCTAATCTCTCTTGGGAGGCCCGATCTGGAGTCCGTTCGGGGCTCCGGAGAGGGGGATTCGTCGCTGTCATCATCATGAACCATCCTCCATCACCAATTTCATGATGCTCACCGCCGTGCGTGAGTAATTCCATCGTAGGCTTGCTGGACGGTGATGGGTTGGATGAGATTTACCATGTAATCGAGTTAGTTTTGTTAGGGTTTGATCCCTATTATCCACTATGTTCTGAGATTGATGTTGCTATGACTTTGCTATGCTTAATGCTTGTCACTAGGGCCCGAGTTTCGTGATTTCAGATCTGAACCTATTATGTTTTCATGAATATATGTAAGCTCTTTATCCTATCTTGCAAGTCTATAGTCACCTATTATGTGTTATGATCCGACAACCCCGAAGTGACAATAATCGGGATACTTCTCGGTGATGACCGTAGTTTGAGGAGTTCATGTATTCACTATGTGCTAATGCTTTGGTCCGATTCTCTATTAAAAGGAGGCCTTAATATCCCTTAGTTTCCACTAGGACCCCGCTGCCACAGGAGGGTAGGACAAAATATGTCATGCAAGTTCTTTTCCATAAGCATGTATGACTATATTCGAAATACATGCCTACATTACATTGATGAACTGGAGCTAGTTCTGTGTCACCCTATGTTATAGCTATTACATGAGGAATCGCATCCGACATAATTATCCATCACTGATCCAATTCCTACGAGCTTTTCACATATTGTGCTTTGCTTATTTACTTTTCTGTTGCTACTGTTACAATCACTACAAAACTGCTATCTTTACTTTTGCCACTATTACCATTACTATCATACTACTTTGCTACTAAATACTTTGCTGCAGATACTAAGTTATCTAGGTGTGGTTGAATTGACAACTCAACTGCTAATACTTGAGAATATTCTTTGGCTCCCCTTGTGTCGAATCAATAAATTTGGGTTGAATACTCTACCCTCGAAAGCTGTTGCGATCCCCTATACTTGTGGATTATGAAGACTATTTTCTGGCGCTGTTCCCGGGGAGCATAGCTCTATTCTTTGAGTCACTTGGGATTTATATCTGCTGATCACTATGAGGAACTTGAAAGACGAAAGAACTAAGATTTTTCCCTCAACTATGAGGGGAGGTAAGGAACTGCCATCTAGCTCTACGCTGATTCTCCTTCTGTTTTGAGTAAGCTTGCGACACCTAAACCTGTTACTGCTATGAATTCTGATATGTTGCATGTTATTGATGATGCCACTTCTGCTATGCATGATACTTGTGATGAAACTACTTCTATGCTTGATACTACTGTGCCATTAGGTGAATATCTTGATGAACAACTTGCTAGGGTTAGAGAGAACACAATTGTTGAAGATGAAATTATTGATGATAGTGATGATGAAGGTTCTCCCCCTAATTATGAATTGCCTGTTGTTCCTGAGGGTTATGCTATGGATGAAGAAGCTGATAGAGCTATTTTTGCTTGCAATGATAGATATGATCTTAAGAAGTTATTAGCTAAACGGAAGCAGCAATCTCTTAATGCTAGAATGAAACCTGACCCTGCTTTTTCTACTTCACCTATCTGTGTTACTGATAAGGATTATGAATTCTCTGTTGATCCTAAGATTATTACTTTGGTTGAATCTGATCCTTTTTATGGCTATGAAACTGAAACTGTTGTGGCACATCTTACCAAGTTAAATGATATAGCCACCCTGTTTACCAATGATGAGAAGTCCCGCTATTATTTTATCCTTAAGATATTTCCAGTCTCATTAAAGGGTCATGCTAAAACTTGGTTTAATTCTCTTGATCCTGGTTGTGTGCGTAGTCCCCAGGATATGATTTATTACTTCTCTGCTAAATATTTCCCTTCTCATAAGAAACAAGCTACCTTGCGGGAAATATATAATTTTGTGCAAATCGAAGAAGAGAGTCTCCCACAAGCTTGGGGAGGCTTCTCTGATTACTTAATGCTTTGCCTGATCATCCTCTTAAGAAAAATGAAATACTTGATATCTTTTATAATGGACTAACCAATGCTTCCAAGGACTACTTGGATAGTTGTGCTGGTTGTGTTTTCAGGGAAAGAACAATCGGCCAAGCTGAATTGCTATTGAATAATATGTTGACTAATGAAAATAATTGGACTCTTCCTGAGCCAATTTCAGAGTCAATTCCTGAGCCAATTGAGCCAACTCTTGAGCTTATTCCTAAACCAACTCCGAAGAAGAGGGGTGTTCTATTTCTCAGTCCTGAAGATATGCAAGAGGCAAAGAAATCAATGAAAGAAAAAGGTATTAAAGCTGAAGATGTTAAGAATTTACCCCCTATTGAAGAAATACATGGTCTTAATATACCACCTATTGAAGAAACACATTGTCTTGATAACCCGACACAGGTAGTAAAGGTAAATTCTCTCTATAGATATGATAAAGTTGAAATCCCGTCTACTAAATTTCATAGCCAATGCTTAGACGAACTTGATGACTTTATGGTTAGACAAGAAAGTCTCAATGGTTATGTTGGTAGAGAATTAAAGAATAATGCTTTCGAGATAGGACGCTTGAGTGATTATATGGCTAGAGTTAAAGGTGAACTTAAACTCATTAGCAAATATGCTTCTATGGTTACCACTCAAGCTGATCAAGTACTTAAAGCTCAAAGTGATTTGCTCGATGAATTAAATTATAAACATGATTTTGATGTTAGAGTGGCTACTAGAACTGGTAGAATGACTCAGGAACCTTTGTATCCTGAAGGCCACCCTAAGAGAATCGAGCAAGATTCTCAGAGAAATAATGTAGATGCACCTAGTCCTTCTAAGAAGAAGAAAAAGAAAAATGATAGGCCTTTGCATGCTTCTAGTGAACCTGTTATAGACACACCTGTGAACCCCAATGATATTTCTATTTCTGATGCTGAAACACAATCAGGTGATGAACATGAATCTAGTTATAATGTTAATGATAATGTTCATGTTGAACCCACAATCAAAGAATCAACGTTATGATTAGAGAGACTTTGTGGCTAGGAAGCACGGTAAAGAAAGAGAACCATGGGTTCAGAAATCCATGCCCTTTCCTCCTAAACCATCCAAGACAAAGGATGATGAGGATTTTGAGCGCTTTGCTGAAATGATTAGACCTATCTTCTTACGTATGCGCTTAACTGATATGCTCAAATTAAATCCTTGTGCTCAATACATGAAGGATATCATTACAAATAAGAGAAAGACACCGGAAGCTGAAATTTCCACCATGCTTGCTAATTATACTTTTAAGGGTGGAATACCAAAGAAACTTGGAGATCCAGGAGTACCAAGTATACCATGCTCCATTAAAAGAAATTATGTTAAAACTGCTTTATGTGATCTTGGAGACGGTGTTAGTGTTATGCCTCTCTCTTTATATCATAGACTTGAATTAAATAAGTTGACACCTACTGAAATATCTTTGCAAATGGCTGATAAATCAACTGCTATACATGTCGGTATTTGTGAGGATGTGCCTGTTGTGTTTGCAAATGTCACTATCTTAACGGACTTTGTTATTCTTGATATTCCCGAGGACGATAGTATGTCGATTATCCTTGGTAGACCCTTTTTGAATATTGCTGGGGATGTTATTGATTGCAACAAAGGCAATATCACTTTTCATGTTAATGGTAATGAGAATGCGGTACACTTTCTGAGGAAACAACCTCAAGTTAATAGCATCAATTCTATTGGAAAAGTTCCAACTATTATTATTGGAGGTTTTGAATTTCCTCTTCCTGCTGTCAAGAAAAAGTATGATATTCTTATTGTTGGGGATGTTCATATCCCCATTGAGGTAACCTAGTGTTATTCGAAATTTCTCCGGTTCCATGTTATTCGGAATGAGCTTGTTAACAAGACTTAATCAACCTTGTTAGTGGATTCATTTTGATGATCATGAGATTGATGAAACTAGAAGGCACAACCTTCTGTACCCTCTTTTTACTTTCTGTTATTTAGAATAAATAAAGCAAAAATAGTATTATCTATCTGTTTTCTGAATTATCCGTGCAATAAAAAAATATCCTGAAAATAGAAGTGCTCCAAATGCCCTGCAAATTTAGTATGATTTTTTCTGGAATATTTGAGGATTTTAGGCACTGAGAACACTGCAGGGGGCAAGCACCTGGCCACGAGGGTGGAGGGCGTGCCCACACCCCCTGGGCGCACCCCCTGTCTCGTGGGCCCACGGTGGGCCCCCTCCACTTATTCCTGCACCCACACACTACATCTTCCTCCCAAAAAAAATCCCCATCCATCTCAACCATGAGTTCTAGCTCACTTTGCTGCCATTTTCGATCTCCTTGCTCAAAGCTCCATTCACAAAACTGCTTTGGGAGATTGTTGCTTGGTATGTGACTCCTCCACTGGTCCAATTAGTTTTTGTTCTAGTACTTTATTCATTGCAAATTTTTGCTGCATAGGTGACTGAGGGAGTCCTTGATTAATGGGTCCTCGGACATCCGGACTATATACTTTGGCCGGACTGTTGGACTATGAAGATACAAGATTGAAGACTTCGTCCCGTGTCCGGGTGGGACTCTCCTTTGAGTGGACGGTAAGCTTGGCAATTCGGATATGTAGATCTACTTCTCTGTAACCGACTCCGTGTAACCCTAGCCCCCTCCGGTGTCTATATAAACCGGAGGGTTTAGTCCGTAGGACAAGAACAATCATAATCATAGGCTAGCTTCTAGGGTTTAGCCTCTATGATCTCGTGGTAGATCACACTACAAAAAAATACACTTCCGTGATGATACATGTTTGTCACAGTAGGTCGCATTTTTTGTCATGCATGTACATCCACGACATATTTATGACAGAATCAAGATAGTCATACCTGTGCTGTCGTAGAAGTTTTCAATGACATTACCAAAATTATCATCACGAAAGTGTCCACTTCCATGACGATAAATCGCACGTCACAGAAGTGCTTTCGTCAAGGGTGACCGACACGTGGCATCCACCATAACGGAACGCCGTTAAGCTATCGGGTCGGGTTTTGGATCCGGTAACCCGTTAACAGCCCCGACCAATGGGAAATTTCCACGTGTAAAATTCTGATTGGCCGAAGGGAACACCTGTCAGCTCGTCAGTGGGCCAGATGTCGCCCATCCATTGGAGGAGACATGCCTATGGTACGTTGACACGTGGCTGGGCCCAACAGAGGCCCATATAGGTTAAAAAGGCCGGCCCAGTCAAAGGCCCGTAGAACTTAATCAGGTACTAGTGGGCCAGTCCAATAACGGCCTACTTAATAAAGGCCCATTTACAGCCCAAAACCAGATCTGGCCCATTAATTGTTCGCCCAATATTTGGGCCCATTTACGGCCCGAAGCCAGATCTGGCCCGTTAATTGTTCACCTAATATTTGGGCCCATTTGCGGCCTGAAGCCAGATCTGGCCCGTTAATTGTTCGCCGAATATTCGGGCCCAACTATAGCCCAGTGACTTTCGGCCTGTTAGAGGCCTGATGTAGACATGGGCCCATTTCAGCCTGGTGTGACTTTCGGCCTAAGAATGGCCCGTGCTGCCCATGGGCCATATATGGTCCGACGGGACGTCGGGCCCACTAATGGTCCGTGCTAAAGGTGGCAACAGTTAAGCCCAACATGACTTTGGTCCTGTTAAAGGCCTGTCGCGTAATTCAGCCCGTTGATGCCTGTACTAAGCTTTCGGCCTCTTAAAGGCCCATGATATCAGTGGGCCAACTAAGGCCCGAGATATGTTTTGGCCTGGTAACGGCCCGTGAGCTAAATGGGCCCATAACGGTCCGGTCTACATTTTGGCCTGTTGAAGGCCCGTCGACGACTAGTGAAAATTGAGGCCCAACATGCATTTTGGCTTGCTAAAGGCCCGTGGTTTCATCTCGGCCGTAACAGGCCAGTACAATATTCAGCCTGTTAATGGCCCAACGCTACCTGGGCCGAACTAAGCGCTGGGTCGACAAAAGGCCCAACTAAAATATAGGCCGGTGTAAGTTTGGGCTTGGCGCAATGTGTGAAGGCCCCAATCATTCGGGCCCAACAAAGATGCAGGCCGGCCTAATTGTGGCCCGCTAAAAACCTGGCCCGTTATGGAATGTTTCGGTCCGGTCGACTATATCTGATTTTTTTCAGATAGCGAATGATGGCAGTAACTAGTAGGAATTAAGAACAAATCTAATCTACACAATAAAGAAATTATGGCATAGTAAGTAAGAATAAACCTACACTATACAATAAAGGATTTAAGGTACATTACATCCACTGGGCATCGAAGTTCGCCACCAGTGATCATAAAGCGCAACGAAGAAGCAGATTACAAAAACTGGGCACCATTGCAGCATAACAAAATAATACTGAACCGAGACCACTTCCAAGACGGTTCAAGAAAGGTTAGCCTTGCGGGGGAACTGCTGCGCAAGTTGCTGAGCAAGGCTGTGAGACCGGCCTAGCATGTCGGTCATAGCTTCCACGTGTAGCTATTTAGCGATGAGGTTCTCATTGGTGTTCTCTGCAATCTTTCTTAGAGATAGGACTTCAAGTCGAAGTTGAGTTGCAGAATGCCTTTCTGCTAGAACTTGGGACTGAAGAAGTCGAACTGATTCAGACAACGAATTCTGTGAGCTTGTCTGACTGTTAGTCTCAAGTAACTTGAACACTGCATCAATACAAGACTTTGGGGTTGTCTCGCTATCTTCAAGATGTTTTGCCTTCTTTGCTGCAATATATGTTGGGTTTGTCTCACAGCCTTCAGCAGACTTGTGCATGCCATCAGGCATATCACCCTGAAACAAAGCAGAGAGATGACAGGTTTTGCACGTGTATAAACAAAGATGATAACTGTTCTGTCAATTCTATCCAATTTCAAATTAGAAGATAAAGAGTAAGTTCAAAATATCAGTAGCATAATTTGGCATTGTTCATAATGCGGGGAGCTTCACCACACTACTGGATTACCATGTCAACATAACAAGCATAGATGAAGGGCAAAGAAAATCATTGTATCTATTTTGGATAATGTGCATGGCATGTTGTTCATATCATCAGCCACACCAGTAAGATAAAACAGGAGATGACAAGGTGCAAACGTGGGCTGCTTCACCACACACTGGATTATAGATCCACAAAACCAAGCATACATATAGGGAGTATTAAGTAATGTGCATGGTATGAATAAGAAATTTGGTTTTACAAGTAAAACTTAGAACTTACGGTTCTTACGAACATGCATTTTGGTAGAAACAACAAACTAAACAACAGTAAATGATAGGGAGTATGAGCAAATTAAATAGCAGTTAAGGATAAAGGCTTTAGAAGGACTGACTTACATTAACAGTTAACACCGGCTTTATAATGCCCTTCTCCATGTCAAGGGAAGGATAACTCAAGAATTTCAGCACATAATCTTCTTCATAAGCATTGCTTGTACTCTACATTTTGTAGAGAGTAATTATAGATATGATAATAATGGAAGGGATAGAGGATAATGAAGATAAGATGCAGATTGATGCTACATAATCAACTACCAATCCCTGGAAGTACAAGTGTTAAAGGACAAAATGTACTGACTAGAGCAATGGGCTACACTTCTGCACTGGCATTCTCTGTGTATTCTACTTATTGGTAAGATTAAATATAGATCTGATCTTTTTTAGTAAATGGTGGGCGAGGGAGATAAGATGCAGAATGCTACAAAATGAACCAATCCCTCTTCCCATAATACAAGAGTGTTTTCAACACTGATGTACTGTACAAAACGTTCTTATATTATGGGACAGAGGGAGTAGCTGTTAATGTAAGTACAGTGATAGACCACGTTCAGTCCTTACAAGAGGACTGCAGAGCTAAACCTCTTCGAAAGCATTGGGTTGATTCTAAATTTGTGTAAGAGTCCATACGGATCTTATAATATCCACCAAATGGGCGATTACGAGGCTAACATGTGCAGTGATGCTACATAATCAAACATCTATGAAAGTAAGTATGGTCATACAGGGCAAGAGGTACTCACGAGAGCAATGCAGTGTGCAGTATAGTTGCGAGATTCTGTGGTCCCTTGAGAACGAATGTTCTTCTGCTAACAGTTTTCGTACAAGTGAGACATTAAGGCAAATGCATAAATGTAGTTCAAATCGTGATGTGATATCATAGACAGTACCTTACACTGCAGCCGAGACCAATGTGTAACAAGATTATTCCAGTCACCGTCGAATAAATGTAGCACCGGATACTTTACAGAAATTTCATTCAGAGGCTTGCCATCGAAGTGCGCTTGCCTCAGGTAGGAATGAAACTTCATCAATGAGTGCTTGAAAAGCGCAACCAACTCTTGCTCATCATCACAATCCAGTTTGCTCCTCGCCTATTTAAAAGAATGAAATCTTGTGTCTTCTGTCAGCAGAAACATATGCAATAATGACCATGAATAACATTAGTACATTACTTATGCGTAAGTTGCAGAGGAAGACTGGAAATTGTTCTGTGTCTGCGGTATAATCTTTCCATGAAGGAAAGATGCGCACAAAGGTCTTGCAACAACATAAGCTTCATCTTCTAAACTGGGAAGTGATGGAACAGGGGTCCTATTTACTGCAATTGGGGCTCTCTTTGGTTCGAAAAGGGATTTGGCAACTGGATTTGGTGTACTCTTTGCTGGAATGGGGGTTTTGCGTCGTACAGCTGGTGCTATGTCAACTGGCATAATCATACTGTTTGCTGCAGTTGGGGTCTGCTGAGTTGGGGCATCAGAAATGACCAGTGTAGTAGGGCTAGAGTCTGCTAGAGTTGGGGTATTTTGTGGGTCAGGTGATATTGCAACTACACCTAAGGGGCTATTTGATTTATCAGGTGCCACTACCTTTTCCAAATACTTTGCTTGTGCTCCTCCATGATCAGAAATCGCCCTCTTCCTTTTGAACGTCTGATACACAAGAACAACATTTGAATGGATAAATATGGTATGATGACAGATGGAATATGCACTGAAAATGGATAGGCAGGGCGTATTCACATACACGATGTGTAAACTAAGCTAATGGCAGTTCAACAAAGTAGAAGCAATGCAAAGAATCAGTTGCAAGATATGTGCGAGCAATGTAACCTTGGAAAGTTAGAGCAAGTACCTTGATGGGTGAATAAGATAGGGCATCTTCCTCTGACTCCTCCACTAGGGAGCTACATTGACTTAGCTCTCCCTCTAGCTCAGAATCACTGTTAGGATCATATTCTGAGCATGAATCTGTAGGTGGAGGGCGTTTGCATTGCATTGCATCCATACTTGATTTCAGTCCCATAATGCCAAGTTTGACAGCCATGGCATTGTTCTGCTTTATTCTTTTCATGCGCGCAAGCTCATAATCATTATGATGCTGTTCAAAATCTGAGATTCATGAAAACATAAAAAGTTGTCAGATTATCTATGGAATGCATTGCGGATTCAACTCGGAGAGTGTCTCCCTATAAACCCCTGCATATGCAAAGTTCACCTCCCCAACCATGCTAACCAGACCACAGACAGAAATACAAACCCCTTATGTCTCTATAACAGGCAGGCACACATTTCAAAACTGAAGTAGGAACATTAGAATCATATGAAATTCGTATTTGAACAAATGAACTAAGCAATTATAAGTGGCGTAATGTTTAGCTTCAAGGGTGGAGTGTTGGTAGTGCGATACAAAGCAAGTAGGCAGATTGTATTCCATGTAAAAGATCGAAACCTATGTAAAAGCTGGAAATGACACTTTCTTTCTATACAATGCAGTGTTCGTTACCCACACATGATGGAAGAGATCACATAGAGAAATACTATTCACTCAGGTCTACGGTTCCAGTATTTAGAAACAGGGTGGTCCACCCTAAAAGAATATTGATAACAAATATGACAAGGCAAGTATAGATGTAGTGAATCAATCATTTACTTGTGAGCTTATTAGGACAAGTATGCAGAATTGTAACTGCAGTAAGAGACCGTCCAAAATCTGAATGAAGAAGTTTGTCTAGCACTTATTGTTTGCAACTAATCGATGTGAATAATTGGATATTATATCGAATGAGTAAGAAAGATAAGTAAAATTGTCAACAAACCTGGCTTGCAGTAGTAATCTGGGTCAATGTCACTACGACCAACAATCCAAAATGACTAGTTTCTGTTCCGAGGGCCGGAATTTTGAAAACCCTGTGAACTTTAGAGGTACTAAAGATTACCGAAATACATCTGAACCATTAAGTGTAGGTAGCACTGAGCACACAACAAACCCTAATGACAGTCCTGCCTAATGAGTAATGAATCAATTAGAAAATGGGTGATGAGGAGTGGCTGTTGAGTGTTGAGGACGTATCTCAGGATAAATCGGGTTGGCTTGGTGGGTGCTGCACGCCTGAGCCCTGAATGGACTGGGAAGGTAGGCACGGCGGCACGCCCGGGCAGCGGTGACGCTGTTGGGCGAGCGGCTCCTGGCCTCCTGTTAGTCCGGCGTTGCCTCCTAGAGTCATGCCGTCCATGGACGGCAAGTCGCCGGCGAGGCAGGTGGCTGGGGGTGAGTAGAGATCAGAAGCGCACAACAGAACAGAAGGGAATCGGGGCCTGGGACGACCCAAAATCCTAGGGTGGGCCGGCCCACCGTGGGCACCCTGTAGAGATACACACCCGAGCGGCGAACATGCATTTTCGAAACTAATTTAGGAACATTTAGCTGACCAATTAAACAACTCTGTTTTAATAATATCAGATTCGTATTTGAACATCTAAGTTTGTTTAGCTTGATGCGTGGAGCAGTGTTATTATAACATGAAGCACATATTCTGATCATATAGTGATCATAAAAGGGGGAAACTCTAAGCATATTATTTTAGCAAAAGAGGGTTTTCCCTCCGATTTCTATTAAAGAAACCACCACGGAACCGACATGATCAATTAAACCCTAAGCATGATAAATTAAACCGTATTATGGCTGTGTCATGGCAGATTTGAAGCTGCAAACCAGAGAAATGATATTTAGCATCCATTGTTTGCTTCGAACTAAGAACTAAATTCTAAGAGCTAAAAAGAAAGTAGAGTAACCAAGTTAAGATCTATTTTCTGGTTGAGATCAAAAAGTTGAGGAGATATGAAGTACCACCTCTCTTGCGGCGCCGTGTAGGCATCGGGGGTGTGATGGCTGTCGGTGGCATTGAAGCAGATCTGCGATGGTAGACGGGTGCATCAGGGGATAAGTCCCGTTGCGGTGGAAGAGAAGGTCGTGTGAGCGGCCCCGGCAAAGAGGACGACGACGCCGATGAAGCGAGAGGATGCGATGCAAGGCCATTGGTCCGTCGCCGTGGATGAGAAACATCCATCTCTAGCAGTGGACGACGTGGTCTTGGTAGGCTCTCCGGCATGGTGGAGGACGGTGGCGATGGATGTGGTAGAGGATGGCGGTGATGGATGGGGTGGCGGACGGAGGCTGGTGTGGGGATGGGGTGTTCTAGCGCGGACGGTGTATGAATGGGAAAATGGAGGGAGAGGTACGGGGAACCATGTTTTTGGGACGCGCCTGTCTGAAATATGGGAAAGTTACGAACTTAGCCCCCGTTTAAAATTTGGACGTCTCGTCGGTTGGGGATAGGACGGTAATCTCGCATCTCGCCAATATTTTCCCAGAGCGATTTTGCGCAAGGAGAGGGTGGCTGGCGCCCATGGTTGGCGCCCATGGTGTATGAACAGGGCTGACAGGTAGGGCGGTTGTGTCACGTCTGAGTGAAGTTACAAACCTGCCCAAAATATTTGCCTACATCGATTTCGGCCGAGTCGAGTTTGTTTTGCCGCCCACCATGTATGAATGGGGAATGGAGGGAGAAACAAAGGTCTTTCGGACGAGCTTGAATCAAATGTGTTTTGCCGCCCATGTTTGACGCCCACCGTGTCGGAATGGGCTCAGAGGCGGTCATGTCACATCTAATTGAAGTTACTAACCTACCCCTATTTAGAGCAGTGGAAATCGGCTGATGGATTGTCCGTGTAATGGGTAGGCAGTAATTTCTATCTGCCAAACACTTGGCTTCGGGCAGCCGATGTGGGAGTGGACATTTTGCAGCTTCTTTCGAATTTTGGGACAATAAGCATCCACGTTTACCCTGGCAACTAAATTAAAATCCATTTTGTATTCCTATATGAATCTTTATAAATCGTTCTATGTGTTTTTATATATCTTGAAAAGGACGACAAAGATGTATTCCACTGTCATATATGAATATGGTTTACAAATGCTGATACTCAAATTCATAAACTAGTATCCAGTTTAAGGTGAATTCGAATATTTGGAACACTTCATGTCCAACTCAAATGTCACACACAACATAATGTGTACTCCCATTTAGATATGTACACAAGCGATGTATCAAGATTCAAATACCGAGTCAATCAACCAAGAATGTACACAACTAACAGACATATAAACACTTATAGAGTATATGGATCAATAATATCAACTAACATACATAAGCCAGGCCACTGTACTTCTTTTTGGCTACAACAACATCTTTTTTTATCCAGCATCTTGGCCCTTTCCGATGCGTGCCACTTATGGTCCATCTATACTACTACTATTGCTGAATACACATTCAGCCTGATTGGCATATTTGTAGGTCTGGCACAACAATCCAAATGAAATGTCTCCAAGTCTTATCAATTAATACAGACTTGTGCTCAAATAAAATTACAAACCAAAAAATAAAAAAATATTATTACATGATCTCTAAAACAAATGGTTTGATTGATTACATGAACATACAACACAAAGGTTATTCAACTATGGAAAGAACATTTCACCTATGATTTACCAAGTAGGAATTTAATTTCCTTTTTTCCTCCAGGACCTTAACAATCTGGTGAGTCTCAGATTGCTTCGTTTTGAAATCCACCAAATATTTAATTGTTGTCTTGAGTACTGGTTGTGATTGTGCTGTTTAATTCCTCAACATGTCAACTTCATCTCTAAGTGCAGAAGCAGAATGTCTTTCTACCACTAGTTTAGCCTCGAGAGCATCAGCAGTTGGCAATTCATAATGCACGATTGGGCCGGTGCCACTGCTGTGGGATGATGCAACGTCCATGGGGACCTCGCTCTTTGATCTTGGGCTAACCTGTTTTGCCATTAAAGTTGCAGCAGCAAAGCAGTTAAACAAACAAGTAGATATTTAAGTTAAGGCAAACAGGTAATTCTTAATAGTAAGTATCAAACACATAGATAGGCGCAGTCTACAATATGATTAACAGGCTGTGCCATTATCTAATCAGTAGCAAACTAAATTAAGCCAAGCAACGTAATTGAACAATTTTGCAATAAGTGGCTAGCTAAAATTCCGAGAAGCAGGTAACTGAACTTACGCTAGTTCTTTGTACAAGCACACTGCAACTTCTTTTTTGTTTACAAGGTTGTACAAAGGAGTCCATGGCATCAATTGCTTGGATACGCAGTCCCAATACTTCTTTCTTCCCACACTGCATGGGTAAGTCGAATGGTTAATCTGGTAAGATAGTGCGTCCTTGATATGTTATATGAGGACGTGTAGTCAGACTAGTTGTAGCCAAACACATCACACTGGCTTTTACTGTATATTTCATGCGATTACTTTTGGCATATCGAGATCTAAGAAATCTACAATAGGATGAAAAGATTGGCATCCTTCACATTATTGGCGAACTCAGTTCATAGAAACAAGCAATTCAACCATTCTGCGGGTAAATCAAAAGCACCACTGGAATATTTTTCACTATCCAATCATACACGCAAAAAGGGACGACGCCACCATAGGGGCTGGTATGGGCGGCCGCCTCAGGTGGCTGGAAAGTGTGCACCGAGTTTGAGTCGTCCAGGTAGGCCCACGCTAGTTTTGTTCGTCCCAACGCACGAGCAGGCAATGTAAAAAATGAAGAAAAATGTTTCAATTTGCATGGGCCAATAACATAAGTGCAAGGCAGGCCCTATAGCAGGCTCGCGGCCCAAACGAGTGCCTCCCATATCGATCGACAGCAGGAAAAATCCCAATTCATTCGCTCCAGCCTCCAGTCTGGTTCGCTCCTAACCTAGCCGCTGCTGGACAGACCGACACAGCACTTCCTCGCGCCCTCGTTGGAGGGCGGTCGCCGGGCTTCAAGCGAATGGAAGGACAAGAAGATGAAGATCCAAGCCTGGGTGTAGCCTGTGTGGGAGGCAGCGGTGGCAGCATGGGCATGGCATCGAGCTTGCACAAACGGATAGTCGCAGCTTGCAAGAGTAGCATGCGCAACGAGCAGGTACATCACATCCCTGATTATATCTAATTAAACTCTTCAATTTTTGGCCAATAGTAAAACCTGGCGGTGTTGTTAAACTGCTTGTATGTAGGGAGTCTATGAGAAAATGAAACCAATTTCTACTTATTTTATAACTCCCCCAATCAATACTGAACTGACTAAATCTGATGTATCTAATCAAGTTTCCGGTGCAAACATACAAGCTCATGTTGTTCTTGAGCCTGAAGTGTCTAATGAACAGACTGCTAATGAAGGATTTGATGCAAACATTTTACATGCTCCTGGTGATGAACATATAGTGTCTAATGAGGGATCTAATGCAAGCATTTTGCAAGCTCATTGAAGGATTTAGTGTCTAATGATGATCTACTATGTTGAGAGAGACAGAGATTTGCAGGCATTGATGACAAGCAAATTATAGTGCGTTTTCATAGCTTGAGGAAACGTCGAGGCTATCTACGAGAAAGTCCCCATATCATGACAACATAGCATAAATACTTTTCTAATCTGTTGTTTGGAACTATTGGCATACTTGTGCAGGATAGATATATTGATATGCAATTTGCGCACTGGTTATACATGCAATTACACTTTGATATTTTCAGCCAGAGAACGAATAATTCAGGCAGGCACAGACCATGTTTGTAGTCCTTGTACACCATGTTGCATTTTGTGTTTTTTGGTGCTTGCATCATTTAGTGTTTATAATCTGAACTACTTTGGATCATTAGCTGGTTTTCAAAGTGCATGTAGCTTCACATTTCTCAAGTTATATTGATTTCCGGAGTGCAAGTGCCTTCGTATTTTTTAAGTTAAATGTTCGCCCCCAGTAACTTGAATTTGTGGATCAGCCACTGCACACAAATCATACATGAATGCCAGTATGAATTAAATGAAATGCAGGGACTTACGCTAGCTCGTTGTACAGGCTCGCTGCAGCTCTACTTGCGCTTGGGATGTTCCATGTACAAGTCCATGTTACCACTTGCTTGGATGTGCAGGCCTTGTGCTCCTTGCATCCCCCTCTGCATTTTTGACACGGCGAATGGTTGATCAAATAAGAGGAATCGACCTTGATGTTGTACCGGAGGACAGATACTTACAAGGTTATACGGGTGTGCAGGATGTGTACCAGATCCCGTAGCCCCGTCATGCTTCGCTAAAAAATGGATTTGCTTGTTTCAGATGATATCTCCAGAAGAAATAAGAGTTAAAGTCAGAGTTGCATAGGCATGTAAGCTGAGAGAGCAGTGAAAGGATATCCAAACATTGTCGGAACATTGCACAAGGGAGTGATGTGTGGATACCTAGTTCGGGCATGCTCGCCTAGCTAGAGTGCGGGTCACTTCAGAGCCGTTGAGGGTGATGCGCTGGCGTTGGCTGGCTGCTCACGGATGCAGATCTTGAGTGGCAGCGGAGCGCTATGATGCAGTGGACGATAGCGTTGGTGAAGCCCCAACGACCTCGGGGGGCGGAGGTGCGACGATGTGCTCGGTGAAGTAGCCCCGGTGAGCTGGGAGACGGCGTCGGTGAAGCGCACCTGATGCGATGGAACTCGGTGTCTGTGAGGCACGTCGATTGTGGCGGCCGACATTGTCGGTGGACCACCCGGTGCGGCGGATGAGGGTGTAGATGAGGTAGCTCCGGTGCGGTGGTGAAGTGTGACCGTCGTCTTCGTCGTCGTCGTCCGGCACAGAGGTGGGGAATGGTGGGGAAAGAGACGAGACGAGGGGCGATTCGAGGGATGTCGGCGAATTAGGGATTTGAGCAATCTGGGCGCGGAAGGGGATGGTGGAGAAGAGAGATTTTGCAGGGCTGGAATTGGGGCCGCGAGATATTTCAATTCGAAACGTGGAAGCGCGAACTTATATTGTCGTCGTCCTTTTTTTGGGGGGGAGGGGGGGGGGGGGTGGGGTGGGTGGCTGGGTGCTACACGTCCGTCCGGCACACGTGACCACCCCAAAAGGACTACGCTTCGGTGCCTTAAGGCACCTGCCTTTGTGTCCATGACATGTGGGCCCAACAGGTGGCTGGCCCACATGTCAGTCACCCAAGGGCTATTGCCTTTAAAGCATCGAAGCAGCGTCCACCCCGACACGACCCTGGTCTGCCTGGTGCACCTACATTTGAGAATGCAAACGAATCTTCTTTCATTTGCAAACGAATCTGTATGTATTACCATGCCCGTGTTTTCCTTGCAATAATTAGTCATTTGAAACGAGATACTCCATCCGTTCACTTTTGTAAGTCATTTCAGACAACTTAAAATGAACTGTTTTGCACATTGTCTGAAATGTCTTCAAGGTCTTATAAAAGTGAACATAGGGAGTACTATAAATTAATTAATGAGGAGTTATTTGAAAAAAAATCTAAATGGTACCCACGCTAACATGGATTAGAGTGTGTCACATAATTAGTTATTTGAATTAGAGTGTGTGTCACGTAGTTAGTTATTTGAATTAGAGTGTGTGTCACGTATCGATCTCGAATTCTAACGTGGATTTCGCATTTCACTCTATCCACGCTACTTTTTTAATACAAATTCATATGTATTTGTGAACACCATGGTAGTGAGAAAACTTTTGAATGGATTCAAACATATGACCTACAAAATAGCACAACAAATTGAGCCAATGTCAACTTTTCGAAACTTAGTATGGCACAAATTCGAAATAATTACCCGTATGCCTGGTCCTCGGTTCAAATCTTACAATGTACACTGAATTGAAACATCGATATTAAGTCTCATACTATGTACATTCAAATGTTGTTTTTAGTCCCCCCCCCCCCCCCCGCGCACAAATGCTACATACTTCCTGTATCGGTCAATCTTCCTCTCCTAACCACCTGAGCAAGCTATCGGTTTCCAACACACGTTCATTCTTTCTCTCCATGTTTCGATCTCTAAGTCTCTCAACTACACAACCCCTTTTCCACTCCTGTTACCAAATGTATTTACCTCACACACCCGCCATTGCACCCCATGCCGAGCTCTCTCTCTCCCCCCTCTCCCTCTCACCCTCTCGCGCTAAATACATGCATTGCCTATCTAGCCCACCAACCTCTTGTGCGCACGAACACACATTGTATATCTAGGTCACTCGCTTGAGACTGTCTCACTCTTTCTTCCGCACGGCGGGCCACACTCTCTCAATCTCGATGTCTTTATCTAAGTATCGTTTAACCTCGTTTTCTTTCACACACAAATGATATATCTCCCTGTTCGGGCCTCGATCGACACACTCTATACTCTCTCACACAGATTGTCTATCTAGGTCAGTCCATCCAAGCCGCCGCCACTCTTTCGACCTCATGATGGGCCATGCTCACTCAATCTCTCTCTCTCTCTCTCTCTGTGTGTGTGTGTGTGTGTGTGTGTATGTCTCGATTTACCTCGCTCTTTTTCGGACAAAAATGATATATCACCATGTTTGAGCCCAATTCGACCTATTCACATTTTATACTCTCTTACGCACATCGTCTATCTAGGTCACTCTCTCCAACCCGTCTCACTCTTTTGATCGCACGGCGACCCTATGTGATCCGTTGACCTTGCTTCCTCCCACGCGCAAAATATATCTACATGTCTGTGACTGGATCATCTCTCAAGCTCTATCTTACAGCCCTCACCCTTACCAAAAAGCTCAATCGGACAATATCTCTCCGGAGCATATATATTTGTTCAATGAATGTCGGACCACACTCACTTTGTCTCTCTATCTACATGTCTCTCGATTGACCTCGCTTTCTCATACCGTATCATCCACGCGTTGAAGCTACTACCTCTCCATCCCTTGCAAAGCCGGAGCTATCTACATTGCGAGGGGCACTCCAACCTTGGATTAATTTGTGTAGGCATTTATTCCGGTCGGGTTAGATTATATTTGCGTAGCATTTGGCCCACAACTACTCCAAACGCCGTTGCAACCCACACAACTCCCCTAGTTGATTTCCCTCTGGCTCGGTCATGGCTCTCTCGCACGTCCTTTCTCACCTTCAACGTCGCACCATAGTACTATTGAAAAAACTATGTTGTTCTCTTGAATTACTATAAATAAGCTACAAAACTACACACAATAGTCCACTTGGAATGGAACAAATTTCGACCCACAAATTAAAGTGCTACAAACTACACACCAAGGGCCCCACATGTCATGAAACAAATTTGGACCCATATACAAATTAAAAAAATAAAGGACGAGGATCGAACATGCGACCAGGCCTTCAAGCCGCACGTCAATAGGCAACATACGTAGAATAGCAATGTTTGTTGTACCCCCTTTGTTCACATAATGTTTTTATATTACCACAGCCTAATTAATGGATAACATGTAATATTATTTTTAGTACTATTCGCCTTCACTTACTGGTGGGTTCCATGTGTGCTCTCTCTCTCTTCCCCTTCTGCCTTTAGACACACGGGCAAATAGGAAGAACTCGCGGGTGATGTTGCCGTTGACCATATCTGGACGCGTTCACAACTCACAAGTCACGGCACTAGTTTCACGTACTAGCAGCACTAGTTAGTGTGTACGTGCAATGCACGTTAATTTGGAAGTATATTAAGTGCATGCGGATATTAACTAGTAGGATATTATTTGCGTGTTCTCATGTGATTAGCTCTATTTTTGGCATGAAATTAACTACACGCTAAACGTGTTGAGCGCTCGACATTGAAGCAGTCTAGGTCATTGGATGACAAGGAATACATGTGGCTTGATGACGTTTTATATTTAATTCGATATGGCTCTAGCGGAACATTCAATCGATCAAACCATACATTTCGTTCAGTCTGACTCCGACTTTAAATTATACGAAGATCGATATAAAATAAACGGAAATGATAAACGTTCGGATTTTAAGCATGGCAATCCGAACTTTTTTCATGGCAAATTTAGATTACGCGGCAGCGGCGGGGGCGTCTCGCGGTGGGAAAGCGGCTCCTCTGCCGTGCTCTGTGTGTCATCGGGCCACTGACCGACGGCGACGGCGGCGTCTTGCGCCGTTGTTGGTGTACTCCTGGACGTTGGCCTAGCTTCAAGGAAGGCCAAAATGTTTTGGACTTCGGAGCGATTCAACTGGCGGGAGGAGGCGACTGGCGTTGGTGCAAGGAAGCGGTCGACGGCGGCCATCCATGCCGCTGAGGGGGGCACTGGCACCTGCGCGGGGACAGGCGCTGTCAACGGCGCGCGGAGATGTTCGTGTGCATGGGCACCGGCACGGGCACGCACGTTAGTGCACGCGCAGGCGCATGCGCTGGCAGGTGCACGGGCACCGGCACGGGCGTGTGCGTCAGTGCACGCGCAGGCGCATGCGCTGGCAGGTGCACAGGCACGTGAAAGTCGGCGGGGACCTCGTAGAACCCCGTGGCATCAAGCTCGGTGAGAATGTGCGGCTCCCAGCCCATCAATGCCACGGGGATGGGCGATGGCACAGTCGGGGCGACGGGAGCCGGAATAGGAGCGGGGACAGGCGTGGCGTCTTCCCGCAAGGCCAGTTCAAGCTCGTCCCAAAGCGCCCTATGTTCTTGACACTCCGGCTGGGTGTCTTCCTCATGAAACTGGAACACTAAGGGCAGACCATCGTGATGCGGCATGTCATACGTTTATGTCAGGCTAGTTGGAGGTAGACAACAGGAGAATCAGAGAGGAAGAGAGAGGGTTGTAGCGATAGCGGGTAGTGCGGGGTTGATTTTAAACTGCGGCGCCGGCGACATTAAAAGTTGGACCAGTTGGGACGACGGTGGGCGGCGGAGCCTGGTCAAAGGGCTCGCCTCCCGGTGAGTCTGCACAACGGTCTGCTCGCACGCCTCCCGTCGACTCACACACTTGCTAGGACGGCACCTGCCGCTGAGAAGCGGGGACTCGTGGCGGCACGTAAACGCCCACGGTTTCAATAGTGAAAGCGTTCGCCTTAACGTGACAGGTCTTTTCCCTAAAAACACGTGATAGGTCTTTTTTCCAAAATACCTTGGCTTTTCATTTGTGCAACTTGTCATAAGCAGCTTGTCTCGAATTGAAGAAAAAACTTGCGAAGTAATATTTGTGCCATATCACGTGACCATGCTCAGTTTCAAGAATTTATGCTCCCTTTTGGATTTTCTGAAATTTAAGACCCAGGATTCGAAACAATATCATAACCTGCATCATGCAATAAATTTTCAAGCCATACATCTGTCCTGTTGTATTTCTTAAGAAAGGATTTGGTCAAACATTTTGCTTAGTTAAACCTCCTTTCCGGTTTATAGGGCTCAATTCAAAAATCTCACCAACCAAGGTAGATGGTGAGTGGTGGAACAATTGTTGTAGTTTGCAAGACCACTCAATTAATGCGTTGGTTTTCCTCAAAAATTGTGTTTATGAATGCATTAATTGCAATGCATGCATTCGTAAAGTACATGCATTGGTCAATTTTCTCTTAATATTTGCATGTAATGATTTATTGCACCTTGAAATCTGAACACGTGATGGGGAACAACCAAATTGAGACTTATAAAATGGGAAAACTAAAATTTTGAGATAAGCCCTATAAACCGGAAAGGAGGGAGTAAAAGGATAATCCCTCCGTACCAGTGCATTGCCTAATATATTAACTCAAGTACTAGGCACAAACAAAAAAAGTACTAGGCATGAACAAACGGCCTCAATTTTGTGCTCATCCTGGTGTAGTAGTAGTAGTACTAGGCAATGCAGTTGACAGGTGACATTGACGAGCGGTGACCGAGGGAATTGAACCGTGCTCGGCATGGTAGGTAACGTTGTCTAGTTACTAAATCATCCCTCCGTTGTTCATCGGTAGTCATTATGGACCGGGGACATGAGGGGAATTTCCTAGGGCTGGAATTCTGGCCGCCAGATATTTCGACTTGAAACGCTGAGGCTCGACTGGTTGGGGTTGCCTAATGTGCATACCACGCACGCCACCGAAGGACACGAGCCCGTTTTTTAGGATCAACACGAGCCAAGGTCTGTCTGGTACGTCATTGTGTCCTACCATTTGAGAATACGAAAGGAACCTTTTAAATTGCCGAACGAATCTATGTGTATTACAATACCCGTATTTTCCTTGCAAATACTAATCTCAACATGGTAATTGATTTATGATGAGTCGTTGAATTAGAGTGAATTTGTGATATAGTGATCTCAACGTGGATTTCACATTTCATGGTATCCCTAGTAAGTTTTCCAATGCAAATTCATATTTAAAAGATGAACAATATGGAGGTGAGAAAACTTTATATGTATCAAGCATATGACCATACACACACACACACACACACACACACACACGCACGAACACAACAACAATCCAATAAGTATAGTGCATCTATTTTTCCAACCCATGCATGTATGACACGAGTTCAAAAATACTCCTTCTATTCCTAAATATTAGTCTTTTAGAGAGTTCAACAAGTGACTACATATGGAGCAAAATGAGTGAATCTAGACTCTAAAATATGTCTATATACATCCGTATGTGCCAGTCAATTTGAAGCCTCTAAAAAGACTAATATTTAGGAATGAAGGGAGTAAAATGTAAGACATCCATGGTCCTCAGTTCAATATTTAAAATGAACATGAAACTGAAACATGAATATTAAGTCTAGTACTAAAGTACATGCAACTGTTGTGTTTAGGCGGAGCTATGATTGTCGGGGGTCAACCCCTCGACCTTAGATAAAACTATGGAGCTCTGTTTAGGGTTGTTTAGATTATATTTGTTCCCACCCTTCCAACCACCGATTGGTTGTGCACCCCCACCCCTCCTCCCCAGGAGAATATCATGTGCCCCCATACCTTACATGCTATATGCCGATACGAGTTGCTTGGAGCTTGTAGATCTGAGATATAGCAGCTCACATGATGTGTCTTAATTTTTTTGCAGGAAACCTTGATGAGTTTGAGAATTGCACACAGTTTGTACAAAAACTACTTAGATGCCCTTTGATCCCATATCCAACGACCTCGAAGCTCGTATCACCGTAGCATCTAAGATGAAGGAGGACATCATGTTCTCCTGTATGTAAGAATATCATGTGCCACCACACCTTAGATGCTTTGGTGATACAAGCTCTTCGGAGGCGTTGGATTTGTGACCCAACACCTCCTCGGTGGTTCGAATGGTTTTTTGCAGAAAAGCCCCAAAAGAGTTCGGCCACTGCTTACAAGCACAAAGACTGCTCAGATGCCATTGAATCTCAGATCAAACGACCTCCAAGCTCGTATCACCGTAGCATCCAAGCTGCGATAGCACCTTATGTTTTCTCGCACGGGAGAGTACGAGGTGCTCCCGCATCATAGATTCTATGGTGATACGAGTTCACTGAGATCTGACGGCCCACAGTAGGAGGTTTGAATGTTTTTGCACTATATGGCTGATAGAGTTTGGGAAATGCGCAGAAAGTACAAGTACTATGCATGTGCCATCTGATCACTGATCATACGACCTAGATGCTCATATCATTGTAGCGGGTAATTAAGCTACGGGGAGCACCTAATATTAGCACCGGGGAGCCGTTGGATCGAAGATGCAGCGGTACACACGAGGCTTGAATGTTTTATTTGCAAAAAAAACTTTGGAGAGTTTGGAAATTCGCATAATTACAAAGACTACTCCCAAGCCATTGGATCTCACTTCCAACGGTGTAAAAACTGGTATCACCATAGTATCTAAGCTGCGGGGTGGATGTGATATTCTATGCCGCTGTCATTTTTGTTCGTAAACTTGCAAAATACATGTAACTCATGCCATTACTTGTCTAACCGCGCAAAGTGTTTGTTCAAAAAAACCATCCTACACTGAAATATCGGAACAACACACGGGGGTCCCACTTGTCATTAATCAAATTTGGACCTAAAACTAACAAATCTGAAAGACGAGATTCGAACTGGCAACCTGGACTACAATGTGTAAGTCGATAGCCTGAAAAAATGAACGGTTGTTGGCTTTGTCCCATAACTTGATTTTATACACTACTTGCCTTGAGTAGAGTAGAGGGAGTGCCTCGTCAACACGTGCATGACCGTTGTCTCACTTACGGGTGGTCCCAGGTCTGCGATCTCAATCTCCCTTCTCTCCATCGTCTAACCTTTGCACGGGCACACACGAAGAGCGGCGCTAGCTTGCCGTGGTGTTATTACAACTAAAAAAAGCTTGGAAAATAGAAGAATCACCTAGAACAAGAGACGTTGCGACTGGTCGAGACGGAGCTAACCGTGCCACGTTTGCATGATGAAGCTGTGTGGCTAGTGGGGTGTTTTCGACCGACTGTCTGGGTCCCGAGGTCGAACCATAGGTACTACGTCTGATATAGTATATTTTTACACGCACATTTTTCCTTCGTGCTGAGACGTGGCACACCCTACCGCACAGTTTCGGGGTCCTCCCGGGTGGTGCACGCATATATTCTTCCTGACGTGGGATGCCCTACCGCGCGTTTTCTGGGTCCTCCTCGGTCGTAGCGCCGAAGCAAGTAAATGAGTCGTCAAATCACGAAAGACCACCTTTCCCGCCGAGTACATCAGTGAAGCACCGTGGCTACCTAGTTGGGCTAGTTCGACTGATTAGCTAGGCCACCGCCACATATGTTTTTTCGCCCCCTTTTTTATCAACTTGCCGGCAGATAAATTTAAATATTCACCACACCGTTGCTCTGGTGTTTGGGTGCGGCAGGATCTTAAATTTTTTGATTGACTGGAGCAGGCGTGGCAGGATTTTTAATTTTTTGATTGACGGGAGCAGGCGCGGTAGCAATTAGTCATGATGACTCCGCCTGTGAAAACCCACTGCTCCCTGATGTGAGAAGTCGTCGACTGGTGTTTTACCGTGGTGAAAACCAAAAGATTCTCCGCTCCTCGGCTGGCTCCCTCCGCCTTCCTGTAGATTGCGTTGCCTTTCAGCCGTTTCGCCCCCTTTGCTTCCTCTCCCCATTTCTTCTACCTGGTGCCATGGCGGCGCAACAGATCATGGAGTCCGAGGTGAGGCGCCTGACACAGGAGCTCCATGCCAAGGATGCGGAGCTCAGGGCCAAGGACGTGGAGCTCCGTGAGCTCAAGGAGAGGAGTGCCATGCTCCTCCGTTATGTGCGGGAGTTCATGGAGCTTCAAAAACAGCATGCGTCCACCACAAAGATGCTCGACGCGTCGGCGGCGTTGCTGCAGAAAGCGGGAGATACGATAGGCCGTCAGGGGAGCCGGCTGGAGCACGAGCGGGCCGATCGTGACGAGGTCCAGGATCGCCTCAGCCACTTGGTGAACCATGTTGCCACGCACGTGTTGCGGCTGCGTGATGCCTACCATCGTGCCAGCGCGACGATGCCGGCCGTCGGGCTAAACCCGTTCGACCACCCGGTCGACTTCAACGAGCTGCGGCTTCCTGACCTGGTCTCCTTCTTCACCTATATCTCTGAGGAGCTGAGCTGTCTCCGCGTGATGGTGGGGGCTGAGCTGCACAAGGAGGGGTTGCGCGCTGCCGTCGCTGTTGCTGGGCGAATCCTTTCAGGGCTCCGTCACCGGAATCCATTCATGCCATTGGACGCCGTCTTTGACGAGCTGGCTCCCGTTGACCGGGAGCGGGCTCTGCGGGCGGTTGCACCCTGCATCACCAATGTCATGCGCCTCGAGAAGCAGAGGGACTTCGGTGGTGTTTAGGCACCCTCTGCATGGGCATGTCCATGTCTCGGCGCAACATGACCGTTAGATCAAACTCAGACGGTGCAGATCCTTCACTGTAGCACAAAGCGTGTGGGTGTGTTTGGTTGCATTCTAATCTCAATATAGTTGTTTCCTCTTCGTGTGTTTTTGTCAACCTACTAGTGTGGACTCATGCACCCTTCATGCACTCTGCCAAACACCCGAAAGTGGGTGGAGAAGGGAACTTTTACTCCCATCTCGTGCACCCTTCATACACCCTGTCTAACAGTATAGGATGTGCTTCATATGGTTCATGTTGCGTGGAGTACTGTAGCACCGTACTCTCCGTGCGCTGTGGACCTAGTTCTGTTAACATTGATCTCACCGTTCATTCTCGACCGGACAGTCGAAAAAGCGGTACTATGTTACATATAGGAGTAGTTGACATGCGCACAACACAGCAACAAGCTTGTGTAGTACTGACGTATGAACCACTGCACATGCCTAGTAGTAGGAGTACTATGCATGTTCAAGTGGCTGCCGTGTTTCACACTCCTCCGTCGTAAGAGTGGAAACGCTTGCTGTAATCATTTTTTTCTTCAGAATGAAAAACAGTGGACACGCTCTACCGTGCGGATCCTCCTCCAGCCATGCACTAAATTACTCACTTTCGCCGGCGTGTGGGACAGCCAGCACCTGGGTCCACCAGCCATGCACTAAATTACTCCGTAGTAGAGTGAGGGTAGACTACCCCGATCGAACCGCCGCAGTAATGCCCAATGAGCTGTCAAATCGCAAAGGCCCCTCCTTTCCAGCAGTAAGTTGGACGGACGAAGCAACCATCATTTCACTCTTCTCTCTCAGCTTCCTCTCTTGAAGAAAACCCCCACTCGCTTCGCTTCTCCCTCATCTCGATCCTCCTTTCACTCTTCTCTCTCAGCTTCCTCTCTTGGATGGACGCCTGAGCACCGACCAACGTGATGTCCATGGCTCTGGCCAAAACCGTCGAGGCTCATGGTACGAAGAAGCGCAAGCACCCCGCCGAGACTACCGTAGACAAGCTCAAAGCCATCGGCCTGTCCAAGTCCCCCTCTCCGGGATCCCTCATTAAGCAAGTCCAGGTAATGTCTCTTGTTGACGATCTTTTTCTCGATCTTGATCGTGTTTTTTCATCTAACACGCAGTACTAGTACTGGTAGTACAACTTTCTTGGTGATCTTGCATGTGATTTTAGTGTGCCAAATGACGGTTCTAAATTCCTCTTTTGACCAAAACATGCGAGAGGTTGACACTGATTTATTATAGATTACTTTCAACTACTCCCTCTGTCCTAAATTTCTTGTCTTAGATTTGTCTAGATACGGATGTATCTAATACTAAAATGTGACTTGATACATCCGTATCTAGACAAATCTAAGACAAGAATTTTGGAACAGAGTGAGTACTTTATGAACATCAATGCTACCTTTTAAGAGGGTATATTTGCCTCAGTAACTTGTGTTATGGATATTGCATGTAATCCCTCTGCTCTCATGCCTTTGAAGACATGTTCTAGTGTCTTTGTTCACTCATTTCTGTATGTATATGTAGTCATATATGGAGTATAATATCGAAAATCATCTTATATTTCTGAACGGAGGTAGTAATGAAATATGGTTTCTGTTTGAATTAGAACCAGGTCCACGGTGGAGATGAAGTTCTCAAAGTCATGCCGTGTGAACTGGAAGACCTGATGATGAGTTCTACTGCTGAACTATCCAGCTGCTGTGTCCTTGTCGCCACGTGTCCTGAACTAGTGTTTTCCTGTAGCATTGTTGTCAGGCGTGTTCTCGAGGCTGTACTTGACCACAACAATTTCCTGGCTGTGCCTTCGATTACGAAGGGTGTGGTTTTTGTAAAGCTTCCTAACAAATCTGATGTGGCCTGTCTTCATCATCATGTTTATGAGTGGAAAGACCACTCTGTTAGGTTCTCCAAGGTTAACAAGATGGTGATGGTGCATGTAGACATCTCACACGAAGTCCATGGCCTAGTCAGTTATGCGGGGTTCATCCCGTAGGTCGGTGGCAAGAAATAGTCTGCAGAGTTTAGTTAGTGCAACTTTGCTTGTCTGTAGTAAGTACTATTGTTCAGTACTTGATTTGTTTTTGTGAACCCTGTATTGTTTATTAGTACTATCGATTTGGTGTGTGGTCAGTCCTGAGAACGATCTATGTTAATGTCTGTCCACTCAATTCAGTCTGTACATTTTGAAGTATCCAGATCATATTTTTTGTGAGGACGGTTTATCAAATATGGTTACACTCCAATATCTGTATGCATTGCAGGTTTATCACACCCACCAGGATTTCCAGTCCCATGGATGTTCGGTCCATACGATTTGTCACGACCTTTGGACTGTCCTGCTTGTGGGAGTAGGTAGGGCCCCTGCATGCCACACATAGTTGGATGATCAATCTTCTGTTTAGTACTTCAACATAGTTATTTCCTGGTAAGGATTCACTTGTGCCACAAGTAAATCTTATTGATTTAATGACATGTTTTCTTTCTTTTCCTGCAATTTTACGATGCAGGTTTTGCCATGTGACATTCATCATAGAATAAACCGTTTGGTTTGCTCTATGATGGCTATTTTTGCAGGTTTCACTTCTTATGTCGTGTCAGTAACGAAGGCACTGTCCATCACTTATATTACTGGAAAAAATTGGATCAGTCTGTTGTCTGAGTACAAGCTGAATCCCTATGATGAACTGCAGTTTGGTTTAACAAAAACACCACAATTAGTCCTTCCCGCGTTTAAAAGAAATGAAGAAAAAACTGGATCATGGTCACGGATCCTATTCAAGTTAGAAAGCTGATCATAGTAGACCAAACACGATCGCCGCTGTCTCGCACAGGTCGAGCACCGGCAGTTGCTCTAGCACTGACAGCGGCAGCAGCTCAGTCTGATCCAGCTGAGGATTGGGCACCGACCGCGTCAGTGGATCAGTCTGATCTACCGGAGGATCGGGCATCGACAGTGGCACCAGCTCTGCAAGGAGCACCATCTCCGGCAGCAGCAGCGGCTTCGGCACCTGCACCAACACTTGCACTTGCATTTGGTCCGGGCCGTGCAGTTGCACCGGCAACATACTGGGCTGTAATTCGCACTTCATATACCAAAGTCCTTACAAAAACCGACATGTCCACCTTCTTGGTAAGCATTGGCCGCCCAAGTGCTTCGTTCTTTTTTCTTTCCATGTTGTTTCACATGATTCACTATGTTGATCTAACTATTTGGGTATGTCTTCTTGTTTTCAAACAGAGAATTCCTAGAGCAACGAGGGAGTCATTCAATAATCCGGGCAACCGCGGCCAAGTTTCTCTTACCATGCGCAGCCTTGGTGTGAATGAACCTGCTCAATATACCGTAAGTACAAAGGATGGCCGCATGATGATTGATGCTAAAGGATGGTTAAGGTTCAAATCTAAATCATATCTTGCGGTAGGGGATGGTGTCAAAATCGAACTTTCTCGTCAAGGAGAGCTGGTCCAAATCAACTTTGAAATTCTTCAGTAGCAGCACGCAACTACCGAACTGATCTATCCTCCGAGAGATTTTGATGTAATAATCTGGCATGGTGAAACAAGTGTCCTGTGTGTATAAGTAGTACGACAATATTATTTATCACATGGTATATTGTTGATAGAATTGCAACTCTGATTGCTGGTTAGGAACTGTCGTTCGATTTCATTCCAACAGCTGCCGTGCTTTATTCAATTTTGTGTATTCGCCTTGCGATAGCATCTAAAACCAAAGCAGTACCGATCGCTTGCAATATGAAAAGCGCCGAGGTAGAACACATGGGCCCCCAAACATGCAGGGTCGGCCTGCGGCCCAAAGTCCAGAACCGTGAGCTTATCTGAGTATTATATTCTCAGCTGAACCCCCATAAAAAAAGCTGAACCCCATAATGCCCGTGCATTGCAGAGGGAGTATATTTCTCGGCAAGGTGAGCCTGTGATATAAAAGATTTGTATATTTCTTTACAGAGGGAGTATCTCTCTGTCAAAATATATATTTATGTGTAACTAGTTACTCCTGTCTTTCTACTTCCTTTCGCTGATATGTGGGGCAACCGGCAACGGGGTCCACGTGCCATATGCACAAATTAGAGTGCACAACTTCACGGTAGACACACCCCGTTCGTAGCGCCGCAGTAATGCCCAATGAGCCGTCAAATCACGACCCCCCTTTCCAGCTTTAGCAGTAAGCTGGACGGACGAAGCGGCAATATTTCATTGGGTCTGAATCCCCTTCTCCCTCGTCTGCTTGTTCAGAGAAAACCCCTGCTCGGCGATTGCATAGGGTTTTCTCATGGAGAACATGGTACGAATTCTTAATCCATCCCCGATAAATCCAAGTCCCTTGGTCGCAGGTAATCCTAGGATGGCAGCCGCCGCCATTGATGCATTTTTCTTCGTACTGAATCTAGTGTGTTTCAGTTGCAGTGCCCAAAGTGCGAGTACCCTACAGATTTCTGCGCCCACGGCGAGACGCCACACTTGTTCCTTCTCATCCTACCGCAGTATTTTGAAACGCGCACAGTATGTTCCTAGAATCCTCTTCTCTATCCGGGAGGGTGTTTTTTTTGAACATGCTGTGTTCTCATATTATTTTTCCTGCAGTATATTATTTGCTCTGCCAGAACACATGTACTCAAGATGCTCGGCCTTGCCATAACTTAATACACTAGTTTAATGGTCACAGTGAAGACAGTCCATGGATATTGCTTCCGAGTTGGGTTCATGAACCAAGAAGATCGCTACTTTTTTATGGCCGAACTTGGATAAACTTTCTCAAGTGTTACAGACTGAAAGTTGGCGCACGAATGTTGATGGAAATAGCAGAACCTGGTCTCATCTTCATTGCGATCTTCCACCCCGACGTCGTTCCAATTGTTCATCCATGTTAGCTTTGTATCTGGTTCTTGCTTGTTGCCTCGATTACTTCTTAATCCACCTATTCTGTCTAACTAATCACAATTTAACTTTAGAAGTAGCAACAAATCTCTCACAAAGATGCTACTTCTAACTAATATTGTCTTATAATTGGTGGCACGTGTAGGTTTTTTCAGAGTTAAGCAGTCTGCTCGTTTGTTACTCTGTAATAACTCGGCTGTTACTAATGGCACTAAAGTTGACTAGATCGATATCCACATGTTCCTACACTTTATTGATCGTCTTGAGGTCCTTGTGGGGCGTTTCAATGGTGGAAGGCCACGTGGGATATGTGTGCCACTGCTGCACTCGTCGAACAGGTCCAACTGTGTCGAGAAACTTATGGTACGAGCTGCTTTCTGTTATATATGTTGTTCATAAACTATTGCTTATACACAGTTTTACAGCTGTGATCTTCTTGAAACAGGAACTGTCGAGTTCTATTGTTCCTATACAGATGCCTGACTATGGTCGGGTCAGACTTGCGCTTGGTCACAACATGATGTTTATGTCGACCTACTCAATTCCCCTTGGAGGCGAAAAGATACTTATTCGTGGGTGGTCTCAGATAATGAAGGCCCGTCCATCTTGGAGAATAGGACATAAGATTATGTTCATGCTTTTCCATGACTCTAAAGTGAATATCCTGTTTATTGACCACGTTGTGAGATGAAGCCGCTTTCAGAAGGTTGTGGATGCGCGGGGTGGCGCCTGGGCCTTGTCCTGGGGCTTGGCGGCCTCACCCTTGGTTAACTGTAGCCTGTAGGCAAAGTAGCACTGTTCGAGGCGTGCTTTGTGTGGTTGAACCTGTATAAGTACTCATACTGCTTTCAGCTTTGGTTGTTAAGTGCCCCTACTGGTTTCAGTTAAGGTTGTTCAGCACTCCTGCTGCTTTTAGAGTCTGTCATGTTTCTTCAGTCCTGTCTTCCTCCAGCCGCCAAAACCAAACCAGCACCGGCAGTGTTGGAAATATGCCCTAGAGGCAATAATAAATTAGTTATTATTATATTTCCTTGTTTATGATAATCGTTTATTATCCATGCTATAGTTGTATTGATAGGAAACTCAGATACATCTGTGGGTATATAGATAACACCATGTCCCTAGTAAGCCTCTAGTTGACTAGCTCGTTGATCAACAGATGGTTACGGTTTCCTGACCATGGACATTGGATGTCGTTGATAACGGGATCACATCATTAGAAGAATGATGTGATGGACAAGACCCAATCCTAAGCCTAGCACAAAGATCGTAGTTCGTATGCTAAAGCTTTTCTAATGTCAAGTATCATTTCCTTAGACCATGAGATTGTGCAACTCCCGGATACCATATGAATGCTTTGGGTGTACCAAACGTCACAACGTAACTGGGTGACTATAAAGGTGCACTACAGGTATCTCCGAAAGTGTCTGTTGGGTTGGCACGAATCGAGACTGGGATTTGTCACTCCATGTAAACGGAGAGGTATCTCTGGGCCCACTCGGTAGGACATCATCATAATGTGCACAATGTGACCAAGGGGTTGATCATGGGATGATGTGTTACGGAACGAGTAAAGAGACTTGCCGGTAACGAGACTGAACAAGGTATCGGGATACCGACGATCGAATCTCGGGCAAGTACAATACCGCTAGACAAAGGGAATTGAATACGGGATCGATTGAGTCCTTGACATCGTGGTTCATCCGATGAGATCATCGTGGAACATGTGGGAGCCAACATGGGTATCCAGATCCCGCTGTTGGTTATTGACCGGAGAACGTCTCGGTCATGTCTGCATGGTTCCCGAACCCGTAGGGTCTACACACTTAAGGTTCGATGACGCTAGGGTTATAAAGGAAGTTTGTATGTGGTTACCGAATGTTGTTCGGAGTCCCAGATGAGATCCCGGACATCACGAGGAGTTCCAGAATGGTCCGGAGGTAAAGATTTATATATGGGAAGTCCTGTTTTGGTCACCAGAAAAGTTTCGGGTTTTATCGGTAACGTATCGGGACCACCGGGAGGGTCCCGGGGGTCCACCAAGTGGGGCCACCGGCCCCGGAGGGCTGCGTGGGCCAAGTGTGGGAGGGGACCAGCCCCAGGTGGGCTGGTGCGCCCCCCCCCCACAAGGGCCCAAGGCGCCTAGTGTTTGGGGAGGGGTTGCTTCCACCTAACTTGGGGGGCAAGTTTCCCCCCTCTCCCCCCTTGGCTGCCACCCTTAGATGGGATTGGGGGCAGCCGCACCCCTTGGGGTGGAAACCCTAGAGGGGGCGCACCCCCTCCCTCTCCCCTATATATATTTGAGGGTTTTCGGGTTGCCAACACATGAGTTTTGACCTCTCCCTGGTGCAGCCCTACCTCTCTCCCTTCTCCTCTCCCGCGGTGCTTGGCAAAGCCCTGCTGGATCACCACGCTCCTCCATCACCACCACGCCGTTGTGCTGCTGCTGGATGGAGTCTTCCTCAACCTCTCCCTCTCTCCTTGATGGATCAAGGCGTGGGAGACGTCACCGGGCTGTACGTGTGTTGAACGCGGAGGTGCCGTCCGTTCGGCACTCGGATCTCCGGTGATTTGGATCACGACGAGTATGACTCCTTCAACCCCGTTCTCTTGAACGCTTTCTCTTAGTGATCTACAAGGGTATGTAGATGCACTCTCCTTCCCCTCGTTGCTGGTTTCTCCATAGATAGATCTTGGTGACACATAGGAAAATTTTGAATTTCTGCTACGTTACCCAGCAGTGGTATCAGAGCTAGGTCTATTGCGTAGATTCTTTGCACGAGTAGAACACAAAGTAGTTGTGGGCATTGATTTTGTTCAATATGCTTATCGTTACTAGTCCAATCTTGTTTCGACGGTATTGTGGGATGAAGCGGCCCGGACCGACCTTACACGTACTCTTATGTGAGACAGGTTCCACTGACTGACATGCACTTGGTGCATAAGGTGGCTAGCGGGTGCCAGTCTCTCCCACTTTAGTCGGAACGGATTCGATGAAAAGGCTCCTTATGAAGGGTAAATAGCAATTGGCATATCAGGTTGTGGTTTTGCGTAGGTAAGAAACGTTCTTGCTAGAAACCCATAGCAGCCACGTAAAACATGCAAACAACAATTAGAGGACGTCTAACTTGTTTTTGCAGGGTATGCTATGTGATGTGATATGGCCAAGAAGAATGTGATGAATGATATGTGATGTATGAGATTGATCATATTCTTGTAATAGGAATCACGACTTGCATGTCGATGAGTATGACAACTGACAGGAGCCATAGGAGTTGTCTTAATTTATTGTATGACATGCGTGTCATTAAACAACGCCATGTAATTACTTTACTTTATTGCTAACCGGTAGCCATAGTAGTATAAGTAACAGTTGGCGAGACGACTTCATGGAGACACGATGATGGAGATCATGATGATGGAGATCATGGTGTCATGCCGGTGACAATGATGATCATGGAGCCCCGAAGATGGAGATCAAAAGGAGCAAAATGATATTGGCCATATCATGTCACTTTTTGATTGCATGTGATGTTTATCATGTTTATGCATCTTATTTGCTTAGAACGACGGTAGTAAATAAGATGATCCCTCATTAAAATTTCAAGAAAGTGTTCCCCCTAACTGTGCACTGTTGCGAAAGTTCATCGTTTCGAAGCACCACGTGATGATCGGGTGTGATAGATTCTTACGTTCACATACAACGGGTGTAAGCCAAATTTACACACACGAAACACTTAGGTTGACTTGACGAGCCTAGCATGTACGGACATGGCCTCGGAACACAAGAGACCGAAAGGTCAAGCATGAGTCATATGGTAGATACGATCAACATGAAGATGTTCACCGATGATGACTAGTCCGTCTCACGTGATGATCGGACACGGCCTAGTTGACTCGGATCATGTAATCACTTAGATGACTAGAGGGATGTCTATCTGAGTGGGAGTTCATAAGATGAACTTAATTATCCTGAACATAGTCAAAAGACCCTTTGCAAATTATGTCATAGCTCGCGCTTTAGTTCCACTGTTTAGATATGTTCCTAGAGAAAATATAGTTGAAAGTTGACAGTAGCGATTATGCGGACAGTAGAAAGCTTATGTCCTTAATGCACCGCTCAGTGTGCTGAACCCCAAACGTTGTTTGTGGATGTTGCGAACATCGGACATACACATTTTGATAACTACGTGATAGTTCAGTTAAACGGTTTAGATTTGAGGCACCAAAGACGTTTTCGAAACATATGAGATGTTTTCGAGGGCTGAAATTGGGATTTCAGGCTCGTGCCCACGTCAAGAGGTATAAGACCTCTAACAATTTTCTTAGCCTGCAAACTAAGGGAGAAAAGCTCGATCGTTGAGCTTGTGCTCAGATTGTCTGAGTGCAACAATCACTTGAATCGAGTGGGAGTTGATCTTCCAGATGAGATAGTGATGTTTCTCCAAAGTCATTGCCACCAAGCTGATAGAGCTTCGTGATGAACTATAACATATCAGGGATAGATATGATGATCCTTGAGGTATTCACGATGTTTGACACCGCGAAAGTAGAAATCAAGAAGGAGCATCAATTGTTGATGGTTGGTGAAACCCCTAGTTTCAAGAAGGGCAAGGGCAAGAAGGGATACTTCATGAAACGGCAAATCAGCTGCTGCTCCAGTGAAAAAAACCCAAGGTTGAACCCAAACCCGAGACTAAGTGCTTCTGTGATAAGGGGAATAGTCACTAGAGCGGAATTACCCTAGATACTTGGTAGATGAGAAGGCTGGCAAGGTCAATAGAAGTATATTGGATATACATTATGTTAATGTGTACTTTACTAGTACTCCTAGTAGCACCAGGGTATTAGATACCGGTTCGGTTGCTAAGTGTTAGTAACTCAAAATAAAGGAGCTACGGAATAAACGGAGACTAGCTAAAGGTGAGCTGACGATATGTGTTGGAAGTATTTCCAAGTTTGATGTGATCAAACATCGCACGCTCCCTCTACCATCAAGATTAGTATTAAACATGAATAATTGTCATTTGGTGTTTGCGTTGAGCATAGACATGATTGGATTATGTCTATCGCAATAGGGTTATTCATTTAAGGAGAATAATGGTTACTCTGTTTATTTGAATAGTACCTTCAATGGTCTTGCACCTGAAACGAATGGTTTATTGAATCTCGATCGTAGTGATACACATTTTCATGCCAAAAGATATAAGATAGTAATGATAGGACCACTTACTTGTGGCACTGCCATGTAAGTCATATTGGTATAAGAACACATGAAGAAGCTCCATGTTGATGGATCTTTGGACTCACTCGTTTTTAAAAAGTTTGAGACATGCGAGCCATGTCTATTGGTGTATACGCGTGAAGAAACTCCATGCAGATGGACCGTTTGGACTCACTTGATTTTGAATCACTTGAGATATGCAAATCATACCACATGGGCAAGATGACTGAAAAGCCTCTTTTTCAGTAAGATGGAACAAGATAGCAACTTGTTGGAAGTAACACATTTTGACTTGTGCAGTCCAATGAGTGCCGAGGCATGCAGTGAATATCGTTATGTTCTTACTTCACTGATGATTTGAGTAGATACTGAGTATATTTACTTGATGAAACACAAGTCTGAATTATTGAATTTTTCAAGTAATTTTAGAGTGAAGTTGAATATCATTGTGACAAGAGGATAAAATGTCTATGATATGATCATAGAGATGAGTATCTAAGTTATGAGCTTTGGCACTCAATTTAGACATTGTGGAAATTGTTTCACAATTAATACCGCCTGGAACACCATAGTGTGATGGTGTGTCCGAACATCATAGTTGCACCCTATTGGATATGGTGCGTACCATGATGTCTCTTATCGAATTACCACTATCATTCATGGGTTAGGCATTAGAGACAACCACACTCACTTTAATAGGGTACCACGTAATTCCGTTGAGACAACACCGTTTGGAGAAACCTAAGTTGTCGTTTCTTAAAGGTTTGGGGCTGCGACGCTTATGTGAAAAAGTTTCAGGTTGATAAGCTCGAACCCAAAGCGGATAAAATGCATCTTCATAGGACACCCAAAAACAGTTGGGTATACCTCCTAATTCAGATCTGAAAGCAATAGGGATTGTTTCTTGAACCGGGTCCTTTCTCGAGGAAAAGTTCGTCTCGAAAATTGAGTGGGAGGATGGTCGAGACTTGATGAGATTATTGAACCATCACTTCAACTAGTGTGTAGCAGGGCACAGGAAGTTGTTCCTATGGCGCCTACACCAATTGAAGTAGAAGCTTATGATAGTGATCATGAAGTTTTGGATCAAGTCACTACCGTACCTCGTAGGGTGACAAGGATGTGTACTACTTCAGAGTGGTACAATAATCCTGTCTTGAAGGTCATGTTGCTAGACAACAATGAACCTATGAGCCATGTAGAAGCGATGGTGGGCCCATATTCCAACAAATGGTTAGAAGCCATGAAATCCGAGATAGGATCCATGTATCATAACAAAGCATGGACTTTGGTGGACTTGCCCGATGATCGGCAAGCCATTGAGATAAATGGACCTTTAAGAAGAAGAGAGATGTGGACGGTAATGTCACCGTCTATGAAGCTCGACTTGTGGCGAAGAGTTGTTCACAAGTTCAAGGAGTTGACTACGATGAGATTTTCTCATCCGTAGCGATGCTTAAGTCCATCGGAATCATGTTAGCATTAGTTGCATTTATGAAATCTGGCAAATGGATGTCAAAACGAGTTTCCTTACCAGTTTTCATAAGGAAAGGTTTTATGTGATACAATCAGAAAGGTTTTGTCGATCCTAAGGATGCTAAAAGGTATGCTAGCTCCAGCGATCCTTCTATGGACTGGAGTAAGCATCTCGGAGTTGGAATATGCAATTTGATAAGATGATCAAAGATTTTAGGTTTATACAAAGTTTATGAGAAACTTGTATTTCCAAAGAAGTGAGTGGGAGCACTATAGAATTTCTGATGAGTATATGTTGTTGACATATTGATGATCAGAAATGATGTAGAATTTCTGGAATGCATATAGGGTTATTTGAAAGGTGTTTTTCAAGTGAAAACCTGGATTGAGCTACTTGAACATTGAGCATCAAGATCTATGAGGATAGATCAAAAACCGCTTAATGGTACTTTCAAATGAGAATATACCTTGACATGATCTTGAAGGTGTTCAAGATGGATCAGTCAAAGAAGGAGTTCATGCCTGAGATGTAAGGTATGAAGTTAAGACTTAAAGCTCGACCACGGCAGAAAAGAGAGAAAGGATGAAGGTCGTCCCCTATGCTTTAGACGTAGGCTCTACAGTATGCTATGCTAAGTACTGCACCTAATGTGTGCCTTGCCACATGTCTGGCAAGAGGGTACAAAGGTGAACAAGGAGTGGATCACCAGATAGCGGTCAAAAATTGTCCTTCGAGTAATAAGGACATGTTTCTCAATTATGAAGGTGATAAAGAGTTCGGCGTAAAGGGTTACGTCGATGCAAGCTTTAACACCTATCCGAATGACTCTGAGTTGCAAACCGGATACGTATATTGGAGCAATATTTTGGAATAGCTCCAAGTGGAGCGTGGAAACAACATTTACAATATGACATAGAGAATTGCGAAGTACATACAGATCTGAATGTTGCAGACCCATTGACTAAAACCTCTCTCACAAGCAAAACATGATCAAACCCCAGAACTCATTGAGTCTTAATCACATGATGATGTGAACTAGTTTAATGACACTAGTAAACTCTTTGGATGTTGGTCACATGGCGATGTGACCTGTGAGTGTTAATCACATGACGATGTGAACTAGATTACTGACTCTAGTGCAAGTGGGAGACTGTTGGAAATATGCCCTAGAGGCAATAATAAATTAGTTATTATTATATTTCCTTGTTTATGATAATCGTTTATTATCCATGCTATAATTGTATTGATAGGAAACTCAGATACATGTGTGGGTACATAGACAACACCATGTCCCTAGTAAGCCACTAGTTGACTAGCTCGTTGATCAACAGATGGTTACAGTTTCCTGACCATGGACATTGGATGTCGTCGATAACGGGATCACATCATTAGAAGAATGATGTGATGGACAAGACCCAATCCTAAGCCTAGCACAAAGATCGTAGTTCGTATGCTAAAGCTTTTCTAATGTCAAGTATCATTTCCTTAGACCATGAGATTGTGCAACTCCCAGATATCGTAGTAATGCTTTGGGTGTACCAAACGTCACAACGTAACTGGGTGACTATAAAGGTGCACTACAGGTATCTACGAAAGTGTCTGTTGGGTTGGCACGAATCGAGACTGGGATTTGTCACTCCGTGTAAACGGAGAGGTATCTCTGGGCCCACTCGGTAGGACATCATCGTAATGTGCACAATGTGACCAAGGGGTTGATCACGGGATGATGTGTTACGGAACGAGTAAGAGACTTGCCGGTAACGAGATTGAACAAGGTATCGGGATACCGACGATCGAATCTCGGGCAAGTACAATACCGCTAGACAAAGGGAATTGAATACGGGATCGATTGAGTCCTTGACATCGTGGTTCATCCGATGAGATCATCGTGGAACATGTGGGAGCCAACATGGGTATCCAGATCCTGCTGTTGGTTATTGACCGGAGAACGTCTCGGTCATGTCTGCATGGTTCCCGAACCCGTAGGGTCTACACACTTAAGGTTCGATGACGCTAGGGTTATAAAGGAAGTTTGTATGTGGTTACCGAATGTTGTTCGGAGTCCCGGATGAGATCCCGGACGTCACGAGGAGTTCCGGAATGGTCCGGAGGTAAAGATTTATATATGGGAAGTCCTGATTTGGTCACCGGAAAAGTTTCGGGTTTTATCGGTAACGTATCGGGACCGCCGGGAGGGTCCCGGGGGTCCACCAAGTGGGGCCACCGGCCCCGGAGGGCTGCATGGGCCAAGTGTGGGAGGGGACCAGCCCCAGGTGGGTTGGTGCGCCCCCCACAAGGGCCCAAGGCGCCTAGGGTTTGGGGAGGGGGTGGGGAGAGGGTGCTTCCACCTAACTTGGAGGGCAAGTTTCCCCCCTCTCCCCCCTTGGCCGCCACCCTTAGATGGGATTGGGGGCAGCAGCACCCCTTGGGGTGGAAACCCTAGAGGGGGCGCACCCCCTCCCTCTCCCCTATATATATTTGAGGGTTTTGGGGCTGCCAACACATGAGTTTTGACCTCTCCCTTGCGCAGCCCTACCTCTCTCCCTTCTCCTCTCCCGCGGTGCTTGGCGAAGCCCTGCTGGATCACCACGCTCCTCCATCACCACCACGCCGTTGTGCTGCTGCTGGATGGAGTCTTCCTCAACCTCTCCCTCGCTCCTTGCTAGATCAAGGCGTGGGAGACGTCACCAGGCTATACGTGTGTTGAACGCGGAGGTGCCGTCCGTTCGGCACTCGGATCTCCGGTGATTTGGATCACGACGAGTATGACTCCTTCAACCCCGTTCTCTTGAACGCTTCCGCTTAGAGATCTACAAGGGTATGTAGATGCACTCTCCTTCCCCTCGTTGCTGGTTTCTCCATAGATAGATCTTGGTGACACGTAGGAAAATTTTGAATTTCTGCTATGTTACCCAGCAGGCAGGGCCACCTGCTTCCGCCTCCCACGGCTGGCTGCGCCTTAGCGCACGCATCGCCACCCCACCGTCTCCTAAATCGTTAACACCGATGTCCTCCGCGCGCTTTGGTGCGCTCGCCGCGGCACCGCCCTCTCACGTTGTCAACATGGTCAACAAACAACAGGAATCAGCAGAAGTACGTGGAGAGGATGACAGTAGGGGCCCACCACGTCAGCATATGGAAAAAATAAATGCTTCCTCCTAGTGTTTTCCTGACATCTCGGACCCACGACATTGTGAGAGTATATAGTCAATAAACAAGAGAACAACACAAGATCGGCTGACACCTGGGACGTAGCTACTCGAGCAGTATTTTTTTTGTTTGGTATTGTTGAGACGGAGCAGGGTTTGAACTGGGCTGTGGCCCGTCTAGCCCAGGCTTATATTTTATGTTCACCATGTGACCAGCCCAGCTATTTTTTCTTTGTGCAAATGAGCCTAGTTTATTTTTCTGAAGAATACCCAATCCAGGACTACTTATTTTTCTACGCCTTGAAAGTAATATGAAATGGGTTGTACATATAAAAACAGATGACAAATTGGCAATTACTTTATAATTTCTGATTTTTTTCACATTTTCAGATTCCTATTTCACTGGGCATTAACCTAATTCAAATATATCTTCAAAGTACTTTAAATCTGGCTCAACATTTCAGTATAATAGTTTGGAACTCATAGAAATATGGGAAATTGGCCCTGGCCAACCAAAAAAAAACTACTACAATAAATTGCATAAGAAGTTGCCATGAGCTATATATAAATTATTAAAAAAAAGAGGGAGTGGTCTGACTTGTGGGCCTGTTTAGTTGACGCGTATGCAGGATTTTTTTAGTTATTATATACTACATCAAAAAACGATTCTAGCAGAGGTAACCGTTGGATGTCAATCCAACGGCCGTCGTGTTTCTTCAATCTCTAATCTTCTTGCTCCAGCCGCCAAAGCAGCGCCGGCGGGACCGCCTGCTCACGCCTCCCGTGGCCGGTTGTGCTGCCGCGCAGGCCTCAGCGCCCCCTACTACTCCCACCGCTGGCCAGGGCATCCCTCTACTCACCCACACCCCCTGTTATTCTGCGGCGACGGCAGCCTCACACCGCAGCCGAACCGGTGAACCCTCGTACTCCTCTCCGCGCGGGCTTCCACTGCCGCGTCTTCCCCGGCTCCGGGTCGTCCCCTTCCTAGGCCTTGCCGTCGTCCACCGCCATAGTGCTCTCGGCGCGGCATGGTCAATGTGGTCAATGACCGACTTCCATCGGAAGAGTACTGTACGTGGAGATGGTGACAGCTGGGTCCACGGCAGCCGCAAGGAAGTGCCTCCTTATTACATGGAAAATAATTATTCCTCCACCTGACATCTGGGACCCACTGGACGGGCCACCAGTATTTCAAAAAAAAACGTTTCCCCCTGACTGCTGGGACCCACAGGTCGGGCCACCATATTTTGCGAAAAAAACGTTCCCCCCGCTGTCAGCTCGGACCCACCGGAAGTGCCTCCTTATTACGTACAAAAAAATGAATACCCCCTGCTAGCTGGGACCAACCTTGGTGGGAGGCTGACTTGTGGGCCTACTAAGTTGATTGGGACGGAGGCCTTTGTCAACTTTAGTCAATATATGAACGATTCTAGCTCCAGTGACCGTACGATGTCCCTCCAACGGCTGTAGTGCTTCTTCAACCTCTGGTCTTCTTGCTCCAGCCGCCCAAAGCAGCGCCGGTCGTGCCGCCTGCTCCTGCCGCCCGTGTCCGGCTGTGATGCCGCGGAGGCCTCACCGCCCCTACTACTCCCACCGCTGCCAGGCCATCCCTCTATGCACCCACACCCTCTGTTATTCTGCGGCGACGGCAGCCTCACACCACAGCCGAACGAGTGAACCCTCATACTCCTCTACGCGTGGGCATCCACTGCCGCATCTTCCCCGGCTCCACGTCGTCCCCTTCCTAGGCCTCGCCGTCGTCCACCGCCCTGGTGCTCTCGGCGCGGCGTGGTCAACGTGGTCAAGGAATGGCTTCCATCAGACATGGACTGTACGTGGGGAGGCTGACAGCTGGGTCCACGGCCGCAGTAAGGAAGTGCCTCCTTATTATGCGCAAAATAATTATTCCTCCACCTAACAGCGGGGACCCACCGGACGGGCCACCGTATTTCGCGAAAAAACGTTCCCCCCTGTCTGCTGGGACCCACCAGCTACATCTTCGCACGCAAGGAAGTGCTTCCAAAATAAATGATTCGCCCCCCTGACTGCTGGGACCCACCAGCTACATCTCCGCACGCAAGGAAGTGCGTCCGGGCAAAAAAAAACCCGAAAACGATTCGCCCCCCTGACTGCTGGGACCCACCAGCTACATCTTTGCAGGCAAGGAAGTGCCTGACAGTCGGGACCCACCTGGTTGAAGCATACGTACCATCGTCATTCTGGTCGCGAATGTGTATGCACATACTGGTCGATGTAGAGGCGCGCACGTGTCGTAGTAGAGGCGCGCACGTGTTGTAGTAGAGGCGCGCACGTAGCATGTACACGTATGTACATCGGTGAGGGTGCAAGAAAGAAAATACGGCCACGTACGTACATACGGGTAGGGTCTCGAATGCCTACTCGCGCATACGTACATGGCTGGGTCGGAACGGAGAAACACCATCGTCGTCGTGTTCATCGGGAGGCAACGGAATGCGTCGTGTTCATCGGGAGGCAACGGAACGCGTGGGAGCCAACCGGCTGGGTCGGAACGGAATGCGTGGTCGTGTTCATCGGGAGGGCTTGGACGGAACAGGCGATGTAAACGAGGCCTGGCGTAGCGCACAACAGAGGAAACGGCCTTGTGTTTGATCGACCACCTTCAAAACAGGGTCTTGCTGAACGGGAGGGGCCTGGCGTACTGCAAAATGGAGGAAACGGACCTCCTACGGTCAAAACGGGGGTCCTGTTGATTGGGAGGGGTGTGGCGTACCGCAAAACAGACGAAACGGACCTCCTACGATCGAAACGGGGGTCCTGTTGATTGGGAGGGGTGTGGTATACCGCAAAACGGACGAAACGGACCTCCTACGATCGAAACGGGGGTCCTGTTCATCGGGAGGGGTGTGGCGTACCGCAAAACGGACGAAACGGACTTGTGTTGGAGTGGTACGGTCGAAACGGGGGGGGGGGGGAGAGGGGTGTGGCGTACCGCAAAACGGGACTCCATGGGATACTGTTCATCTCCACCGCCGACCTCCTCCAGCCTCCACGGGCTACCGTCGATGTCCTCCAGCCTCCATGGGCTCCTGTTCATCCAGCCTCCACCGCGCACTACTCCACGGGCTACTGTTCAACCACCCCTCCACGGGCACCCCTCCACCGTCTACTGTTCATCCAGCCCTCCACACCATGGGGTCCTGTTCAACCACCCCTCCACGGCCACCCCTCCACCATCTACTATTCATCCAGCCCTCCACACCACAGGTTCCTGTTCATCCAGAGGCAACGCCACCGCTCACTATTCATCCAAACCCCCCACAATGCTCACTGTTCAACCAATCGATCGGCTTCAGTTAGCAACAGTAGCGAAGGAATCGCTCCATCGGGTTCAATTAATAGCCATCGATCGATCCCTCGGGTTCAGTAACGCGTAGCCTGCAGTGCAATTGGTCGGGTTCAGTTAGAGCCCAACTTCTCGCTCGTGTTCAGTTAGAGCCTACGCCTCGTACACGCGCGTACGTACGAGAGAAACGCGCATCGCTCCACCCCTGACCTCCCACCGTAACCGGCAACTCCCCGAAATTTTCCTCCCCCTCGCTTCTACCACGGTTTTTTCCGTCATGGACGGCCCAAAGAATGTCATGCAGCTGCGTCTCCGGCCCGCCCAGGACGAAAAGCCCATTTTCTGTCATGATTTTTTGTTATAGAAGTAGGAGCCCACCACATCTATGATGATACCGGGTTTTGTCACAATTATCGTCATAGAAGTGTCATATGTATGACATAAATTTTTTTTGTTCGGCCCAAAATGTCACGCATGTGTCTTTTTTTTGTAGTGTCAACTCTTGTAATACTCATATCATCAAGATCAATCAAGCAGGAAGTAGGGTATTACCTCCATCGAGAGGGCCCGATCCTGGGTAAACATTGTGTCCCCCGCCTCCTGTTACCATTAGCCTTAGACGCACAGTTCGGGACCCCCTACCCGAGACCTGCCGATTTTGACACCGACATTGTTGCTTTCATTGAGAGTTCCACTGTGTCGTCACGATAAGGCTTGATAGCTCCTTCAATCATCTTCAACGATGCGATCTAGGGTGAGGTTTTTCTCCCCGAATAGATCTTCGTATACGGCGGCTTTGTACTGCGGGCCAACTCGCTTGGCTATCTAGAGCAGATCGATAGCTACGCCCCTGGCCATCAGGTCGGGTTTGGAAGCTTGAACTATACTGCTGACATCCGCGGAGACTTGATCTTCGACGGATTCAAGCCCATGTCAGGTGCGCCGAACAGTCATGATGAGCTTGACTAAGATCTGCCATCGGACAGTGTTCGGGAGATCACACCTGCGGCGCCCCGGCCCTCGATCCGGATCAGATCGTGCCATCCAAGGATGGGTGGATGGACCCCGGAATGGAGGCCGCACTCAGCGGCGATAGAGCCGAACACTGGCTTCATCTCCTATAAGGCCGGTGTCATCGGACCCTCAGACTCGTCTCCGGCCACAGGCTCTGAACCGCGTGCATCCATGCCTATCAAATCTGATTGGGCACCGATCATGGAGTTTACCTCCGCGGATATCTTTCAACACTCCCCCTTGGGTGACGTGCTAAATTCATTAAAGTCTCTCTCTTTGTTAGGAGACTCTCGGCCAAACTATATCCGGGTTGAGTGGGAAGGAGACGACGACGAAATTCGTTCCCCACCCACCACCCACTTGATAGCCACTGTCGACGACTTAACCCACACGCTTGATTTCGACTCCGAAGACATCGACGGTATGGACGACGATGCAGGAGAAGAACAGGAACCACCGCCTAAAGGGCGCTGGACAACCACCTCATCATATGATATATACATGGTGGATACACCCAAGGAAAATAACGGCCAGGACGCAACGAAGGATAATCCCCTCGAGAAGCCACCAAAGCGACGACGTACGCGCCGCTCTAAATCCCACCATAGTAAAATAGTGATAACAACGCAAGAAAGAATAATACCCCGGTCGACTCCAAAGGAAATGACGACCCCATGGACCCAGCGATGGAGCAGGATGAGCCAGGGGACGGTGAACTTAGTCCGGAGCCGACGTCCAATGATACCGATCCCGAGGGTAAAATTCATCAACCTGTCTCCGGAGAGGAGAACAGTCTGGACGACGATGCCCTCATCATCCTAGAAAAACACTTGGAACAAGAGAACCTCCAAAGAAGGCTTATTGCCACCGCGAGGAGCTTGAAGAAGCAGAAGCAAAGACTTAAGGCCGCGTAGGATACGCTCAACCGTAGATGGAACAAAGTTCTCGACATTGAACAAAAATACGGTGGTGATCGCCACACAAAGAGCTATCCAAAGCGCAAGCTGCTGCCCGAATTCGATGACGAGGCTATAGAGCCCATCCAGCCGAAAAATAAAATGGCCGATCAGCCGGACAGACCACCCTGTGGCTGCGATAGGGCAGCTAATGATTTACGTGAGCTCCTAGACAAAAAAGCCAGTGTGGCCAGGTCCATCTATGGATCTAGGAAGCGTGCTCCGGCGCAGGATCACAGCCACCAAAACGATCATATTGATCGAATACCAGCTCGGAATCAACACCGAACACAACAACCGTCAACAGCATGCCATGACACATCCAAATACAGGAGTGCTGCACACCCCCTGTGCTTCACCAATGAGGTGCTGGATCATGAATTTCCATAAGGATTTAAACCCATGAATATAGAGGCATACGATGGAACGATAGACCCTGGGGTCTGGATTGAGGACTTTATCCTTCACATCCACATGGCTCACGGAGATGATCTCCACGCCATAAAATACCTGCCCCTCAAGTTGAAAGGACCAGCTTGGCATTGGTTGAAAAGCCTCCCCGAAAACTCAATTGGAAGTTGGGAGGAACTTGAGGATGCTTTCAGGGTCAATTTTCAAGGGACCTATGTATGACCTCCGGATGCAGACGATTTAAGTCACATAATCCAACAACCCGGAGAGTCATCCCGTAAGCTTTGGAATAGATTTCTCACTAAGAAGAATCAAATCGTCGACTGCCCGGATGCCGAAGCCTTAGCGGCTTTCAAGCACAGTGTCCGGGACGAATGGCTTGCCAGACACCTCTGCCAGGAAAAGCCGAGGACAATGGAAGCCCTAACAAGCCTTATGACCCGCTTTTGCGCGGGCGAGGACAGTTGGATGGCCCGTAGCGGCACCAGCGACCCATGCACATCCGAAGTCATGGATGGCAACGGGAAGCCGCGATGCAATAAAAATAAGCGTTGAAACAATAAAGACAGCCCAGATAACACGGCGGTCAACGCCGGATTCAGGGGCTCTCGACCCGGTCAATGGAAAAAGCAATTTAAAGTCAGCAGAGATGGACCGTCCAGCCTAAATAAGATTCTTCACAGATTATGTCAGATTCATGGCACCCCAGAAAAACCTGCAAATCACACCCATAGAGAATGCTGGGTTTTCAAGCAGGCCGGCAAGCTAAACGCCGAACACAAAGGGAGGGAGACGCCAAGTGAAGACGAGGATGATCCTCGCCAGCCGAACACTGGGGGACAGAAAAAATCCCCACCAAAAGTCAAAACAGTGAATATGATTTATGCAACTCACATACCAAAGAGAAGGCGCAAATGCGCACTCCGAGACGTATACACTGTAGAGACCGTCGCCCCCAAGTTCAATCCTTGGTCAGCCTGCCCAATCACTTTTGATTGCAGGGATCATCCGACTAGTATTCGGCATGGAGGATCGGCTGCCTTGGTGCTCGACCTAATAATTGACGGATACCATCTCACCCGAGTCCTTATGGACGGCGGCAGTAGTCTTAATCTGATATATCAGGACACTGGTTGCAAAATGGGGATAGACCCGTCAAGAATCAGCCAAAGTAATACTACCTTTAAAGGAGTAATACTAGGCGTAGAGGCCCGCTGCACAGGCTTTCTAGTACTAGATGTTGTATTTGGTTCTCCCGACAACTTCAGAAGTGAAGAACTAATCTTCGACATCGCTCCATTCCGAAGCGGCTATCACGCACTACGCTTATCTTAAACTTAAGATGCCCGGTCCATGCGGTGTCATCACAGCTAGCGGAGATACAGAGCATTCCTTACATGCGGAAGAATACGTGGCGGCTTTGGCAGCCAAACACTGAACGACCTCTCCAACCAGAATAAATGATCGGTCATCAAGACCACGGACACGGCTAGACGAGTCCGGTGCACCACAAGTTGTAACAACCTAGATAAACTTGAGCTTGGGTCCGCATGTAAAACAGCCCATAGTTCGGCTTGACCCTATTAATACAATAACAGATTGCATTTTCATGGTTCAGAATAACCAAGTTTTTGCATGAAGTCTTTCACCTGGGTTTTTCCTTTTTACAGATGATCATCATGCTACACCCTTCCAGGATACGGCACAACGGAGACAAAGGCACAGACGTGCAGCAGGGCCCCGCTCAAAGGTTTCTAGATTAAGACCTTGTGTAAGCCTTTTTTTATGTCTCTTGTTGCTTCATACCCTCCGGACACTTAACACAACCGGGACGGATGCTGGCATTATCGGCATTTCATCACGCTAGATTAGTGCACATACCTGGAAACTCAGGGCTCATTATCGAGGGTGTTACTCAGCCCAGTATATGTTGTAAAGTCTGAATACCTTAGGGAGTGTTCAGCGTCGCGAGTTTGGCCTTATATGCATCAGCTCCGAATCATGTCTTTGGTCAATAGTTGGGTTTTCCCGGCTCCCGTGTTTTGCTACCTTATGTTCTGCTCTATCGGCTAAGGTGGCACCGGGGGAACTACTGTGATTGTGCCCTGGTTCATCTGGATGAGCACCTCAGTAGAGAAAGCCGAAAACTGACTGTCATGATATAGCGCGAGACTGGTCAACCACTCGATGACTCAGCGGAATCTTCGCTATTCCTCCGCATTAACAAAGGACCAGTTTCCCGGTCATGTACGTACGCACACCGTATTTGGATGAACGCGGAAGTACCAGGGGCTATATAGTAGCCCCACCGTCAAACTCCTATGGCTAAGTGAAAGTGTTAAAGCTATATAGTCCGATTGCCTAGTTCGCCGCGCTATCACCACCTTAACGGACCAAGATGTTGGATCAAGTGTGATTACGTGCTTTTTCGAACACCCCCGCATTATATGCGTGGGGGATGAAGCCGACGACTACAAACTTTCAGGTTATATACATACATAAACGGCCGTACAGGAGGCACTATAATACTTTCGGGCAAAAGTATAAATGCAGCCTTTATAATCAAAATAGCATTGTTTTTACAATTCAGATACATGTCACTCGAACATGGTACTCTTCGAGCACTGAGCCTCTATTAAACGAGCGCCTTCTAGGACTTCTTCAAAATAGTGCTCGGCCGGGTCCTGGCCTCCCGTCGGACCCTGGGTTGCAATAGCGGTGGCCTCCATCCCTGCCCAATATGTTTTAACACGGGCAAGAGCCATCCGCGCACCCTCTATGCACGCCGACCTCTTCACAGTGTCGATATGCAACACAGCACCAAGGAATCGTTGCACTAAACCGAAATAACTGTCCGGCCTTGGTCCCTTCGGCCAAAGATGATCCATGAGAAACCTTATAGCAAGCCCAGACAGCCTATGGAGCTCGGCCCAAGCGGCCATTTTTTCATTCCACGGCAGCGGACGCGTCGGAGCACTAAACTGCGACCAGAACAACCTTTCCACCTCATGATCTTTATGATCTTTGAAAAACTCAGTCACATCAGCAGCGCTCTTTGCCAAGTCCGCATACGTGTCTGCAGCACTCCATAACTGATCCAGAGGGTCATACTTCGGATCTCCGAACTTCATCGGCAACAAAAAGGGCCTCCCAGCCGTGATATCTCCAGCTTCACGAAGCTCCTCCCAGGCCGCTCTAATTTTAGAGCGAGTTTCCTTGGCTGCTTCAAAGGCCTTCTTCAGGTCAGCCGCTTTCGTTTGGCTTTCCTTTGAAAGAAGCTCATATCAGCCGGCGACATCTTTCAGCTCAACAACCATCTTGGCTATTTTATCTTAGCTCTGGCGATGAGCAGCCTGTTCGGCTCTTAACTCTTCGGCCGCCTTTAGGGCGGCCGCATCACTTATCCTGGCTTGTTCCTTGGCTCGGGCAAGTCTTGCCCAAACGGTCTCCACAGCAGCAGCTCCATCTGCAGTCACAACATATTATAGATACTAGCATAATGCTCCTCTTAATATTTGCCGACTACCCGAAAATACATACCCCATGCCACGTCAAGCCGTTTGTTCACAAGCACGATGCCGGCATCCTCCACGTCAAGCTTCCGCTTCAGTTCGGCAAACTCAGCAGTCCGGCCAGTCGCCGGCCCTCAGCCACATGCACATGAAAACAGTGCGATCATTACTTGGGACTATGATCCTCTGTTTGCCACCTCTGGATGGCAACCAGAGTCTCAGAGGCTACTATCTATACAGAGCACACCTAGCACGTCTGGTACCGTAAAAAATACACATATATTACTTGGCATACCTCAAAGCCTCTTAGCAGGCTCGTAAAAGCTTCATTCAACCCGCTTTTGGCAGATGAAATCCTCTCAAACACCATACCCATTAAGGTAAGATGCACCTCTGAAATAGACACTTGCTCCAGAAGACCCATCAGTGTGTCCGGTTGTGCACCGGACAGTCCCGGACTCTTTTTGTTGATCTCCTTTGGAGCCGAATAATCCGGACTTCGGGCGGCCAAAGAGTTAACTTCTGGCCTTTGCGGATCATGAGAAATCCTCCATGACGACACCTCAGGGTCGTCCTCCCCATGAGATGGGGAGGTAGGAGGAGGCGTTTCGCTCTCCATCATCTCTGAAAGAAGATCCCTCGAAGACGAACTCTGTCGAGAAGGGCTGCGAGTCGGATTACAAGATACATGTCTCGGTTATTATTCTTAGAGATAAAAACATGATATATTTACCAAAGTACTTTTGTTCACTTACAGCTCGGTTGAGGGATGCCCCCCTTGCGGGCGCTGTGCGGAAAGGACGCCCTCCGGGAAGGGCCCCCTGGCGAAGGTTTCTTCCCTCATTTGGAAACCTCCGTTTCCAAGTCTTCAGACATGGTCCTTTTCTTTCCGTGGGGAGAGGGGATTCTATATTCACCTCCCCGATTATCCTCCTTCGCGGAGACACTAATTCCCCCGGTTTCGATGTGTAATGTGTGAGGCCTACTTTCGGCTTCTTTTTTCCTCCCTTCATCTTCTCTTGATGGCGCTTGATAAGTGATAAGTCCATTTTGCATCATGCTTTTATATCAATATTTATTGCATTATGGGCTGTTATTACACATTATATCTCAATACTTATGGCTATTCTCTCTTATTTTACAAGGTTTACCATGAAGAGGGGGGATGCCGACAGCTGGAATTCTGGCTGGAAAAGGAGCAAACATTGGAAACCTATTTTGCACAACTGCAAAAAACCCGAGACTCCACGGAACAACCTTTTGGATTTATTATGAATTTATGAGCAAAAGAAATAGGCCAGGGGGCCCACACCCTGTCTAGGAGACAGGGGGCGCCCCCCTAGGGCGCCTCCCCTATCTCCTGGGCCCCCTGGTGGGCTTCCGGCGGCCATCTTCTGCTATATGAAGGGTTTTGTCCTGGAAAAATTTGTGGGCAAGCTTACGAGACGAAACTCCGTTGCCACGAGGCGGAACCTTGGCGGAATCAATCTAGGGCTCTCACAGAGCTGTTCTGCCGGGGACACTTCCCTCCGGGAGGGGGAAATCATCACCAACGATCCTCTCATCGGGAGGGGGTCAATCTCCATCAACATCTTCACCAGCACCATCTCATCTCAAAACCCTAGTAAATCTCTTGTATCCAATCTTGTATCAAAACCACAAACTGGTACCTGTGGGTTGCTAGTAGTGTTGATTACTCCTTGTAGTTGATGCTTTTTGGTTTACTTGGTGGAAGATCATATGTTCAGATCCTTTATGCATATTATTACCCCTCTTATTATGAACATGAATATGCTTTGTGAGTAGTTACGTTTGTTCCTGAGGACATGGGTGAAGTCTTGCTATTAGTAGTCATGTGAATTTGGTATTCGTTCGATATTTTGATGAGATGTATGTTGTCCCTCCTCTAGTGGTGTTATGTGAACGTCGACTACATGACACTTCACCATTATTTGGGCCTAGAGGAAGGCATAGGGAAGTAATAAGTAGATGATGGGTTGCTCGAGTGACAGAAGCTTAAACCCTAGTTTATGCGTTGCTTCGTTAGGGGTTGATATGGACCCATATGTTTAATGATGTGGTTAGGTTTACCTGAATACTCCTTTTTGTAGTTGCGGATGCTTGCGATAGGGGTTAATCATAAGTGGGATGCTTGTCCATGTTAGGGCAATACCCAAGTGCCGGTCCACCCACATATCAAATTATCAAAGTAACGAATGGGAATCTTATGAACATGATGAAACTAGCTTGATGATAATTCCCAATGTGTCCTCGGGAGCTCCTTACTCATTATTAGAATTTGTCCAGGCTTATCCTTTGCTACATAAAGGATTGGGCCACTTGCTGCACTTTATTTACTTTATTTACTTTTTGCTCGTTACTATTTATCTTATCACAAAACTATCTATCACCTACTATTTCAGTGCTTGCAGAGAAAACCTTACTGAAAACCGCTTATCATTTCCTTCTGCTCCTCGTTGGGTTCGACACTCTTACTTATCGAAAGGACTACGATAGATCCCCTACACTTGTGGGTCATCAAGACTCTTTTCTAGCGCCGTTGCCAGGGAGCGTAGCGTTCTTGGTGAGTGGAACTTGGTAAGGAAACATTTATATAGTGTGCTGAAATTTTCTGTTACTTGTCACTATGGAAAATAATCCTTTGAAGGGCTTGTTTGGGGTATCTTCACCCCAACTAGAAGAGCAAAGATATGCTCCTCAACCTACTGAACCTTATGAAAATATTCACTTTGAGAATCCTTCGGGTATGATAGAAAAACTGCTAGCTAATCCTTTTGCAGGAGACGGAACATTGCATCCCGACTTACACCTTATCTTTGTGGATGAAGTTTGTGGATTATTTAAGCTTGCAGGTATTCCCGATGATGTTGTCAAAAGGAAGGTCTTCCCTTTATCTTTGAAGGGAGATGCAATGACATGGTATAGGCTATGTGATGATACGAGATCTTGGAATTATAAGCGATTGATATTGGAATTTCACCAGAAGTTCTATCCTATGGATCTTGTTCATCGTGATCGTAATTACAGATATAATTTCTTGCCTCGCGAAGGTGAAAGCATCACTCAATCTTGGGGGAGGCTTAAGTCAATGATGTATTCATGCCCCAATCATGAGCTCTCTCGAGAAATTATTATTCAAAATTTTTATGCTCGGCTTTCTCTTGATAATCGCAACTTGCCCGATACTTCCTGTGCTGGTTCCTATATGCTGAAGACTATTGATTTCAAATGGGACTTATTGGAAAGAATTAAACACAACTCTGAAGATTGGGGTTCCGACGATGGTAAGGAGTCAAGTATGACACCTAAGTTTGATTGTGTTAAATCTTTTATGGATACCGATGCTTTCCGTGGATTTAGCTCTAAGTATGGACTTGACTCTGAGATAGTAGCTACTTTTTGTGAAACCTTTGCTACTCATGTTGATCTCCCTAAAGAGAAGTGGTTTAAATATAATCCTCCTATTGAAGTGAAAGTAGTTGCACCTATACAGTCAAAGAGAAGACTATTACATATAGTGATCCTATTATTCCTTCTGCTTATGTTGAAAAACCAACTTTTCCTATTAGGATAAAAGATCATGTTAAAGCTTCGACTGTTGTTCGTAATAGTAATACTAAGACTTATACACCTCCTGAGCAAATTAATGTTGAACCTGGTATTGCTATGAGTAAAGATCTCTTGGATGAGGACTTAGATGGGCATGTTATCTCTTTCTTGGGTGAAACTGCTAATATTGCTAGACCCGATACTAAGACACGTAGACCTATTGTAGGCACGCCTGTTATTTCTGTTAAAATAGGAGATCATAGTTATCATGGTTTATGTGATATGGGTGCTAGTGCTAATGCGATACCTTATGATCTTTATAAAGAAATTATGCATGATATTGCACCTGTTGAACTAGAAGATATTGACGTTACTATTAAGCTTGCCAATAGGGACACCATTAAACCTATTGGGATTGTTAGAGATGTTGAAGTCTTGTGTGGGAATATTAAATACCCTGCTGATTTTCTTGTTCTTGGTTCCCCACAAGATGATTTTTGTCCCATTATTTTTGGTAGACCCTTCTTGCATATTGCTAGTGCTAAGATTGATTGTGAAAAGAATATTGTCACTGTTGGCTTAGATGGTATGTCTCATGAGTTTAATTTCGCTAAGTTTAGTAGACAACATCGTGAAAGGGAACCATCTAGTAAGGATGAAATTATTGGTCTTGCTTCCATTGATGTTCCTCCAACTGATCCGTTAGAACAATATTTGCTAGACCATGAAAACAATATGTTTATGAAGGAAAGGGAAGAAATAGATGAAGTGTTCCTTAAACAAGAACCTATGCTGAAACATAATCTTCCCGTTGAAATTCTTGAGGATCCCCCTCCACCCAAGGGTGATCCCGTGTTTGAACTCAACCCATTACCTGATAATGTTAAGTATGCTTATCTTGATGAAAAAGAAATATATCCTGTTATTATTAGTGCTAACCTTTCAGAGAAAGAAGAAGAAAGATTATTGAAAACTCTGAAGAAGCACCAAGCTGCTATTGGATATACCATGGATGATCTTAAGGGCATTAGGCCCACATTATGTCAACACAAAATTTCAATGGAGAAATATGCCAAACCAGTTAGAGATCCTCAAAAACGATTAAATCCCAAAATGAAGGAAGTGGTAAGAAAGGAGATGCTAAAACTCCTTGAGGCAGGTATTATTTATCCCGTTGCTGATAGTGAATGGGTAAGCCCTGTCCATTGTGTCCCTAAAAAGGGGGGTATTACCGTTGTTCCTAATGATAAAGATGAATTGGTCCTGCAAAGAACTATTACAGGTTATAGGATGATAATTGATTTCCGTAAGTTGAATAAAGCTACTAAGAAAAATCATTACCCATTACCTTTTATTGATCAAATGCTAGAAAGGCTATCCAAACACACACATTTTTGCTTTTTAGATGGTTATTCTGGTTTCTCTCAGATACCTGTATCAGCGGGGGATCAATCTAAAACTACTTTTACTTGCCCTTTTGGTACTTTTGCTTATAGACGTATGCCTTTTGGTTTATGTAATGCACCTACTACCTTTCAAAGATGCATGATGGCTATATTTTCTGATTTTGTGAAAAGATTTGTGAGGTATTCATGGATGACTTCTCCGTCTATGGATCCTCTTTTTATGATTGTTTGAGAAACCTTAATCGAGTTTTGCAGAGATGCGAAGACATTAGTCTCGTCCTGAATTGGGAAAAGTGTCACTTTATGGTTATTGAAGGCATTGTCTTGGGGCACAAGATCTCCGAGAGAGGTATTGAAGTTGATAAAGCCAAAGTTGATGCTATTGAAAAGATGCCATGTCCCAAGGACATAAAAGATATAAGAAGTTTCCTTGGTCATGTCGGTTTTTATAGGAGGTTCATTAAGGACTTTTCTAAAATCTCTAGGCCTCTGACTAACTTATTGCAAAAAGATATTCCTTTTGTCTTTGATGATGATTGTGTAGAAGCATTTGAAACACTTAAGAAGGCTTTGATCACTGCACCTATTGTTCAGCCACCTGATTGGAATTTACCTTTTGAAATTATGTGCGATGCTAGTGATTATCCTGTAGGGGCTGTTTTAGGGCAAAGAGTCTATAAGAAGTTGAATGTTATCCATTATGCTAGCAAGACTCTTGATACTTCCCAGAGAAATTATGCTACCACTGAAAAAGAATTCTTAGAAGTTGTGTTTACTTGTGATAAGTTTAGACCTTATATTGTTGATTCCAAAGTTACTATTCACACTGATCATGCTGTTATTAAATACCTTATGGAAAAGAAAGATGCTAAGCCTAGACTCAATAGATGGTTTCTCTTGCTCCAAGAATTTGACTTGCATATCATTGATAGAAAAGAAGCTAAGAACCCTGTTGCAGACAACTTGTCTAGGCTACAAAATGTTCTTGATGACCCACTGCCTATTAATGATAGCTTTCCTGATGAACAATTAGCGGTTGTCAATGCTTCTCGTACTGCTCCTTGGTATGCTGATTATGCTAATTACATTGTTGCTAAATATATACTGCCTAGTTTCACATACCAGCAAAAGAAAAAGTTCTTTTATGATTTAAGACATTACTTCTGGGATGATCCACACCTTTATAAAGAAGGAGTAGATGGTATTATTAGACATTGTGTGCCTGAGCATGAACAGGAACAAATCTTACGCAAGTGTCACTATGAATCCTATGGAGGACACCACGCTGGAGATAGAACTGCACACAAGGTACTACAATCTGGTTTTTATTAGCCTACTATTTTCAAAGATGCTCGTAAGTTTGTCGTATCTTGTGATGAATGTCAAAGAATAGGTAACATCAGTAGACGTCAAGAAATGCCTATGAATTATTCTCTTGTTATTGAACCGTTTGATGTTTGGGGCTTTGATTATATGGGACCTTTTCCTGCCTCCAATGGTTATACACATATTTTAGTTGCTGTTGATTACATTACTAAGTGGGTAGAAGCTATTCCAACTAGTAGTGCTGATCATAACATCTATTAAAATGCTTAAAGAAGTTATTTTTCCGAGGTTTGGAGTCCCTGGATATCTTATGACTGACGGTGGTTCACACTTTATTCATGGTGCTTTCCGTAAGATGCTTGCAAAGTATGATGTCAATCATAGAATCGCATCTCCTTATCACCCGCAGTCTAGTGGTCAAGTAGAGTTGAGCAATAGAGAGCTCAAATTAATTTTGCAAAAGACTGTGAATAGATCTAGAAAGAATTGGTCCAAAAAACTTGATGATGCATTATGGGCCTATAGAACTGCATACAAAAATCCTACACGTATGTCTCCATATAAGATGGTCTATGGAAAAGCATGTCACTTACCTCTTGAACTTGAACATAAAGCATATTGGGCTATTAAAGAGATTAATTATGACTTCAAATTGGCCAGTGAGAAAAGGTTATTTGATATTAGCTCACTTGATGAATGGAGAACCCAAGCATATGAGAATGCCAAGCTTTTCAAAGAAAAAGTCAAATGCTGGCATGATAAAAGGATACAAAAGCGTGAGTTTAACGTAGGAGATTATGTGTTATTGTTCAACTCTCATTTAAGATTTTTTGCAGGAAAACTTCTCTCAAAATGGGAAGGTCCCTACGTTATCGAGGAGGTCTATCGTTCTGGTGCTATAAAATCAACAACTTTGAAGGCACAAATCCGAGGGTGGTAAACGGTCAAAGAATTAAACATTATATTTCAGGTAATCCTATCAATGTTGAAACTAATATTATTGAAACCATAACCCCTGAGGAATACATAAGATACACTATCCAGAATGTTCCAGACTCCGAAAAGGCATAGGTACATGGATCGGTAAGTAAACCGACTCCAAAACAACTCTAATGGCAATTTTCATCAGTTTTGGATTATTTAAGGATTTTAGGAAGAAAGAAGTAGTCTGAAAGGGACACGAGGCTCCCACGAGAGAGGAGGGCGCGCCCCCCTGTCTCATGGGAACCTCGTGTGCCTCCCGGACTCCATTTTCTTGTATGTTACGTATTTTGGTCGGTAAAAATTCATTATATATACTCCCGAAGGTTTTGACCACCGTATCACGCAAATATCCTCTGTTTTCGTTTCGAGCTGTTTCTGTTTCAGATCTAGAGCATCATGTCATCTTCAAGCGCTCCCAAGGACAAGTTTTTCGAGAGCGCTATCAACCCCTATCTTGCGGAGGTGCCGCATCACCCTCAAACCATTGAGATGCGTGAGGGGGTGTTGCACATCTGCGATGTGGAAGGACCAAGGCGTACCGGGAGCGTGGAGACAAAGCTCGAAGCCATGGAACAAGAAGTTTTCAAGTGTCAAGGGATGGTGGAGCGTGGACTCAACACCAACTAGATGATGATCACGGAGTTCACCAACAACCACAAGCTGGATGCCAAAGCCATTGGGGAGACCATCTTCAAGCTTCAAGAGAAAATTGAGCACCTCCAAGCCCAGATTTATGACCTACAAAACCAGAACTGTGAGTATGAATATAGATTCAAGCGAATGAGTTTGGCTGCAGATTTAAGGATCCCGGAGACTCGATCATCCTTTTATGATGGAGAGCCTATGCCTTGGAAGATGGATGACAAGCCTACTTCATCAACAACTCCTACTTCACCACCTCCGAAGAAATAATCACATGGGTATGGGCACTCCCCTTGGCAACTGCCAAGCTTTGGGGAGGTGCCCCGGTATCGTATCACCATCACACTCCTATATTTACCGCTTTATTTAGTTCGATCCTTTTAGTAGTATCTTGATCTATTTGTTCGAAGTTTTGATATCAAGTAGTTTTGAGTTTTGCATCGTGATCTATTTATGTAAGCGAGTCTGTGTGCTATCTATAATAAAGATTAGTGTTGAGTCAAGGGCTTTCCTATGTTGCTTTGATCTTGAGAAAGTAGAAAGAACAAAAGAGTTCATATTGATATTATGGATAGTGATAACTTCACACATAGAAAGTATGAGGCATAAAAATTGTTGGAAGTTGATGAACGTAGCCTTGGTCATTGTTGCAATTAATAGGAAGTGATAAGGAAAGAGGGGTTCACATATATATATATATATATATATATATATATATATATATTATCTTGGACATCTTTTATGATTGTGAAGCACTCATTAAGTATGACATGCTAAAAGAGTTGACGTTGGACAAGGAAGACAACGTAATGGTTTATGTTTTCCGACATCTCTGTTAAAGTATATTGTCATTGACCTTCCAAACATGTTGAGCTTGCCTTTCCCCCTCATGCTAGCCAAAATTCCTTGCACTAAGTAGAGATACTACTTTTGCTTCCAAATATCTTCAAACCCAGTTTTGCCATGAGAGTCCACCATACCTACCTATGGATTGAGTAAGATCCTTCAAGTAAGTTGTCATCGGTGCAAGCAATAAAAATTGCTCTCTAAATATTGATGACTTATTAGTGTAGAGAAAATAAGCTTTGTACGAACTTGTTGTGGAAGTAATAAAAGCAACAGATTGCATAATAAAGGTCCACATACAAGGGGCAATATAAAGTGACGTTCTTTTGCATTAAGATTTTGTGTATCCAACCCTAAAAGCGCATGACAACCTCTGCTTCCCTCTGTGAAGGGCCTATCTTTTACTTTATGCCTGAGCCAAGGTGCTCCTCACCTTTCCCTTTTTCATTTTATCCTTTGGCAAGCTCTTCGTGTTTGAAAGATCATGATATATATATCCAATTGGATGTAAGTTGGCATAGGCTATTATTGTTGACATCACCTAAAGGTGAATACGTTGGGAGGCAACACAATAAGCCCCTATCTTTCTCAGTGTCCGTCTGAAACTCTATAACCACAAGTATTGCATGAGTGTTAGCAATTAAGGGGGACTACGAGATGGTTGAGTATTTGAGCTTGCTGAAAAGCTCTATTATTGACTCTTTCTGATGTTACGATAAATTGTAATTGCTTCAATGACTGAGATTATAGTTTGTTAGTTCCCAATGAAGTTTTTGAACCATACTTGACATTGTGAACTGCTTATTACTTGAACATAGGAAATCATATGACAAAATCCATATATGTTGCTGTTATTAGAATGATCATGATGCCCTCATGTCCGTATTTTATTTTTATCTACACCTCTATCTCTAAACATGTGGACATATTTTTCGATTTCGGCTTCCGCTTGAGGACAAGCGAGGTCTAAGCTTGGGGGAGTTGATACGTCCATTTTGCATCATGCTTTTATATCAATATTTATTGCATTATGGGCTCTTATTACACATTATATCTCAATACTTATGGCTATTCTCTCTTATTTTACAAGGTTTACCATGAAGAGGGGGGATGCCGGTAGCTGGAATTCTGGCTGGAAAAGGAGCAAACTTTGGAAACCTATTCTGCACAACTCCAAAAGACCTGAGACTCCACGAAACAACTTTTTTGATTTATTAAGAATTTATGAGCAAAAGAAATAGGCCAGGGGGCCCACACCATGTCCAGGCGACAGGGGGCGCGCCCCTATCTCCTGGGCCCACTGGTGGGCTTCTGGCGGCCATCTTCTGCTATATGAAGGGTTTTGTCCTGGAAAAATTCGTGGGCAAGCTTACGAGACGAAACTCTACCGCCATGAGGCGGAACCTTGGCGGAATCAATCTAGGGCTCTGGCGGAGCTATTCTGCCGGGGACACTTCCCTCTGGGAGGGGGAAATCATCACCAACATCATCACCAACGATCCTCTCATCGAGAGGGGGTCAATCTCCATCAACATCTTCACCAGCACCATCTCATCTCAAAACCCTAGTTCATCTCTTGTATCCAATCTTGTATCAAAACCACAAATTGGTACCTGTGGGTTGCTAGTAGTGTTGATTACTCCTTGTAGTTGATGCTATTTGGTTTACTTGGTGGAAGATCATATGTTCAGATCCTTTATGCATATTATTACCCCTCTGATTATGAACATGAATATGCTTTGTGAGTAGTTACGTTTGTTCCTGAGGACATGGGTGAAGTCTTGCTATTAGTAGTCATGTGAATTTGGTATTCGTTCGATATTTTGATGAGATGTATGTGTCTCTCCTCTAGTGGTGTTATGTGAATGTCGACTACATGACACTTCACCATTATTTGGGCCTAGAGGAAGGCATAGGGAAGTAATAAGTAGATGATGAGTTGCTAGAGTGACAGAAGCTTAAACCCTAGTTTATGTGTTGCTTCGTTAGGTGTTGATATGGACCCATATGTTTAATGTTGTGGTTAGGTTTACCTTAATACTCCTTTTTGTAGTTGCGGATGCTTGCAATAGGGGTTAATCACAAGTGGGATGCTTGTCCATGTTAGGGCAGTACCCAAGTGCCGGTCCACCCACATATCAAATTATCAAAGTACCGGACGCAAATCTTATGAACGTGATGAAACTAGCTTGACGATAATTCCCAATGTGTCCTCGGGAGCTCCTTCCTCATTATTAGAATTTGTCCAGGCTTATCCTTTGCTACATAAAGGATTGGGCCACCTTGCTGCACTTTATTTACTTTATTTACTTTTTGCTTGTTACTAATTATCTTATCACAAAACTATTTATCACCTACTATTTCAGTGCTTGCAGAGAAAACCTTACTGAAAACCGCTTATCATTTCCTTTTGCTCCTTGTTGGGTTCTACACTCTTACTTATCGAAAGGACTACGATAGATCCCCTACACTTGTGGGTCATCAATTAGGTGCGCACTCAAGCATCCTGCTTAACACAGGATCCAGTGAGCCTTCGGGAAGGGGGGCCGAACACCTGATCCTCTCCGCCTATCTTATCCAGTCCTGGCAGAGAGCAATTTTTCACAATGATGTTGTGACAAATAAAAAGACAACATGTTCAGCCGTGGAAATACTTACTTGGGTATCTGGACGGTTGCAGTTAAGACCCGCATCCTTGATGGTGTCCGGACACTTTATTCGTGATCCGAAGAACAATCCACACATCTCTTCGAGCATCGTGCCGAAGAATTGTTGAATAGTTCGCGGGCCTTCCTGGTTGAACTCCCACATACGGAGAGGTCGACGATGGCATGGCAGGATCCGACGAACTAGCATAACTTGCATTACCTTGACAAGACTGACATCCCTCTTGAGGAGATCCCGAATGCGGCTTTGCAATGTCATCACGTCATTAACTGGCCCCCAGTCCAGCCCCTTGTTGACCCATGACCCCAGTTGGGGCGGAGGGCCCGAGCGGAAGGCGGGGGCGGCCGCCCGCTTTGTACCTCGGGGAGCTGTGATGTAAAACCACTCCCGTTACCATAAATCGGACACCTCAGCGAAGGAATCCTTTGGCCATGGGGCGTCGGTGCCATTGCTTATTGTAGCACCTCTGCACTATGCGTGTCGCCCATTGATCATCTTCGGCTTCACATTGAAGGTCTTGAGCCATAAGCCGAAGTGTGGGGTGATGCGGAGGAAGGCCTCACACACGACGATAAACGACGAAATGTGAAGGATGGAATCGGGAGCTAGATCATGGAAATCTAGCCCGTAATAAAACATGAGCCCTCTCACAAAGGGATCAAGACTAAAACCTAGCCCTCAGAGGAAGTGGGAAACAAATACGACACTCTGGTTGGGTTCGGGAGTGGGGATGACCTGCCCTTGAGCAGGCAGCCTGTGTGGGATTTCGGCGGTGAGATACCTAGCCTCCCTAAGCTTCTTGATGTCCTCCTCCGTGACAAAGGAGTCCATCCACTGGCCTTGAAGGTTGGATCCGGACATGGTTGAAGGTCCGAAGCACTTAGCTTGAGCCTTGGGTGTTGGGACTGGAGGTGGGGGAAGGGAAGGATCGAGCGTGGGAAGAAAAGGACAGGCCTTGGCCCCTTTATAAAGAGGGCGAATATCAAGCGTCCTCCGCGTGGCCGTTTGGAACTTGCCTAAAATTGAGGAGTCATACTAACAAGCACGGTTGGGTTACCCACACCCGTATTGATGAGAATCTCGTGATAAGGGGAACACGATCTCTGCTTTGACAAGACGTGCCAATAAAACTGCCTCGCAACACGTGTAGTGGCAGGCTGGGAAAAATGGTTCGTAATGACCGGGCCGCGGCGTGATGTCACGCTATGAATTGTCAGCAGATTAGATTTGTGGAATATTGTGCTCTCTACGGTGGTATGTGGAAATCATTTTGCAGAGCCGGACACGATCCTTGTGTTCAAAATCTTCATGGAGTATTCGGAGAAGGAACCCGCCTTGCAGTGCCGAAGACAATCTATGTGCCGGACTCACCGTCATTGAAGCCTGGTTCAGGGGCTACTGAGGGAGTCCTGGATTAATGGGTCCTCGGACAGCCGGACTATATACTTTGGCCGGACTATTGGACTATGAAGATACAAGATTGAAGACTTCGTCCCGTGTCCGGGCGGGACTCTCCTTTGCATCGATGGAAAGCTTGGCAATTCAGATATGTAGATCTCCTTCTCTGTAACCGACTCTGTGTAACCCTAGCCCCCTCCGGTGTCTATATGAACTGGAGGGTTTACTCCGTAGGATAAGAACAATCATAATTATAGGCTAGCTTCTAGGGTTTAGCCTCTACGATCTCGTGGTAGATCAACTCTTGTAATACTCATATCATCAAGATCAATCAAGCAGGAAGTAGGGTATTACCTCAATCGAGAGGGCCCAAACCTGTGTAAACATCGTGCCCCCAGCCTCCTGTTACCATTAGCCTTAGACGCACAGTTCAGGACCCCCTACCCGAGATCCGTCGTTTTTGACACTGACAGTGACCTTGTTCTTGAGCTTGCATGACAAATTTATGATGTCCCAAGTAATTCTAATGCATGATATAGGCTCTAGGCACGTGTGGGAGTAGTTGCTATCAATCTTGTTTCGTTTGATTCAATTTTATTTTGAAGTTACTAAAAATTTCAGAAATTTTCAGAAAATGATAAGGAGATTTTTGAGGGACTCTTCTAGCCAAGGCTCCAAGGATAAACAAGCTAAAGAGAAGGAAAAGGCCAAGTATAATCTTCCTCGCGTAGCGGAAGTATGGCCGTGTGAATGACCTTGTGATAATTTCTTGAGAGAAGCCGGGATTTATGAAGACTTTTATTCTGTGGTTGAAAATGCGGGCCTCACCGACTTCCTCCATGATCGGATCGATCAATATCTCTTACTCACCAATACTTTTGTGCAAAACTTTTATTATTATCCCAAGAATTCATCACCTTCAGTATCATTTCATTTATATGATGAATTCAAGGAAATGTCATTACGTAATTTTTGCGCGGTATGTTGAATACCCTTTGAGGGAAGCATAGATGAACCACATCGTAAAGATGTGGATGGTTTTGTTAACACCATTACGGTAGGGGATTCGAAGAAAGGTTCCGATGCGAGAATCACTAGCATACATTTTCCTGTCTTACACCACTTTGCCATATTTGCTAGTCGATGCTTAATTGGTCCTGGAAATAGTGGAAACTTCATTGTTCCTGATATTATCATCATGTTCCATGCCTTATTCGGTGATAACACTTTTAGTATGGGTGCCGTTATTGCTAAACGGCTAAGCCTGAACCGTACAAAGGGCCCCATCTTTGGAGGTATCTATGCTGCACGCCTTGCTAAACATTTTGAGATACCTATTAGGCATTATGAGAAAGAGGAGACAATGTTGCCTCTTTCCTTTTTAGATTATAGAAGCATGGTAGCGCATGAGTTCATTGTTGACAACAAAGATAAGATACTTCTGTATAACATGAGATTTAATAAGAAACACAATGAGATTCTTACCCTGCCTGCGCCTCTGTTGTTTGATTTAACTACAGATAATTATCTTGTCTTGCCGGAAGCGGTATACGCTCATCGAGGCCAGACATCCGCTCCAGAGCCTGAGGCGGAACCTCCACTGGACCCTTATCGTCCATCATCTTATCAGTGGGATCTGGAGGAGATCGCTAGCCAATGGTATCCTGATGACACTCCTCAGTACACCGGGGAGAGTAGCCGCAGTCCTTGGCATTAGACCAACTTTATGTTCACACACTATTCTAGTTAACACACTATTCTAGTTGTCGGTGCTCATACTCTTTCATTGTATTATCCATGCTAGTTTAATTTCTTTTTCTAGCTTTCTTCTTGTGTGTTTGTTAGACCTTAAGAAAAACCAAAAAAATTAGTTAGTTTAATTTCCATGCTTGTAGTAGTTATTAAAATGAAAACCCAAAGAGATTTCTCGTTCTTCTTTTGCTTGTTTGGAGCTTTCCCGTTTAAATAGTTTTATTTCTTTTCTTTCTTTTGGGGTCAAGAGTAGAAGACCATATTGAAAATGTTTAGTGGCTCTCATATGCATGATTGTTGAATTAACCTAGAGCCCATATTACCTTGTCTTCTCTCTTGAATTGCATGCTTGCAGATTCCAACTTAGTCCAATGCATGTGCACTATTATTATTATACACACCATTCGGTCGTGCAAGTGAAAGGCAATAATGATGAAATATGATGGACTGATTGAGATGAGAGAAGCTGGTATGAACTCGACCTCTCTTTTTTTTGTAAATATGATGAGTTCACCATTCCTGATTCAGCCTATTATGAGTAAACATGTTTGCAATGACATTTAGAGATTATAGTTGCTTATGCCATGCTTAATTAGCTATGAATTTATAATGGTTTACCTTGCATGCCAACATGCTATTAAAATGGTTGTGATGTGGTATGATGGGATGGTATCCTCCTTTGAATGATTCAAGTGACTTGATTTGGCACATGTTCACGCATGTAGTTGAAACAAATCAACATAGCCTTCACAATATTTATGTTCATGGTGGATTATATCCTACTCATGCTTGCACTTGGTGTAAATTAATTTTAATGCATGTTCATGATTGTTGTTGCTCTCTCAGTTGGTCGCTTCCCAGTCTTTTGCTAGCCTTCACCGGTACTAAGCGGGACTACTACTTGTGCATCCAAACTCCATAAACCCCAAAGTTATTCCATATGAGTCCACCATACCTTCCTATAGGCGGTACTTACCTGCCTTTCCAAGTAAATTTGTATGTGCCAAACTCCAAACCTTCAAATGAAATTCTGTTTTGTATGCTCGAGCAGCTCATGTATCAACTAGGGTTGTCTGTAGCTTCCATGCTAGGTGGGTTATTCTCAAGAGGAGTGGACACTGCTTCTCATTCACTAGAAAATGGCTGGTAACCGGGATGCCCAGTCCCATGATCAAAAAGATCAAAGCAAATCAAAAAAATTAAACAAAACTCCCCCAGGGCTGTTGCTAGTTGGAGGCACTCATTGTTTCGAGCAAGCCATGGGTTGATGCTTGTTGGTGGTAGGGGAGTATAAACTTTTACCATTCTATTTGGGATCCGCCTATAATGTATGTAGCATGGAAGATATCGCCATCTCTTAGTTGTTGCATTGACAGTGAAAGTATGCCGCTCAAAATGTTATTCATCTCTATTTTAAAATTGAGCTCTAGCACCTCTACAAATCCCTGCTTCCCTCTGCGAAGGGCCTATCTATATACTTTTATATTGAGTCATCACCCTCTTATTAAAAAGCACCCGCTGGAGAGCACACTATCATTTGCATGCATTACTATTTGTTTATATTGGGTATGACTTGACTGGATCTCTTTTACCATGAATTACAATGTTTAGTAAGTCCTTGATCTTTAAAGGTGCTCTGCATTTATGTTTTGTGGTCTCAGAAAGGGCTAGCGAGACACCATCTTGTTATATCATATTGTTTTGAGAAAGTGTTGTCATCCGAGATTTATTATTATTGCTCGCTAGTTGATTATGCCATTGATATGAGTGAATTTGAGACCTAAGTGTTATTGTTAATATGGGTAGTTCATAATCTTTGCTGAAAACTTGAATGTTGGCTTTACATATTTACAACAACAAGAGCACACAGAGTTTGTAAAAGTTTTTCTTTATCACTTTTAGTTTGTCAACTAAATTGCTTGAGGACAAGCAAAGATTTAAGCTTGGGGTAGTTGATACGTCTCCAACGTATCTACTTTTCCAAACACTTTTGCCCTTGTTTTGGACTCTAACTTGCATGATTTGAATGAAACTAACCCGGACTGATGTTGTTTTCAGCAGAACTGCCATGGTGTTGTTTATTGTGCAGAAAACAAAAGTTCTTGGAATGACGTGAAAATCCACGGAGGTTACTTTTGGAATATATAAAAAATATTGGCAAAAGAATCAAGGCCAGGGGGCCCACACCCTGTCCACGAGGGTGGTGGCGCGCCCCCTCCCCCTGGGCGCGCCCCCCTATCTCGTGGGCCCCCTAATGCTCCACCGGCGTCAACTCCAACTCTATATATTCTGTTTCGCGGAGAGAAAAATCAGAGAGAAAGTTTCATCGTGTTTTATGATACGGAGCCGCCGCCAAGCCCTAATCTCTCTCGGGAGGGCTGATCCGGAGTCCGTTCGGGGCTCCGGGGAGGGGGATTCGTCACCGTCATCATCATCAACCATCCTCCATCACCAATTTCATGATGCTCACGGCCGTGCGTGAGTAATTCCATTGTAGGCTTGCTGGACGGTGATGGGTTGGATGAGATTTACCATGTAATCAAGTTAGTTTTGTTAGGGTTTGATCCCTAGTATCCACTATGTTCTGAGATTGATGTTGCTATGACTTTGCTATGCTTAATGCTTGTCAATAGGGCCCGATTGCCATGATTTCAGATATGAACCTATTATGTTTTCATGAATATATGTGAGTTCTTGATCCTATCTTGCAAGTCTATTGTCACCTATTATGTGTTATGACCCGACAACCCTGAAGTGACAATAATCGGGATACTTCTCGGTGATGACCATAGTTTGAGGAGTTCATGTATTCACTATGTGTTAATGCTTTGGTCCGGTTCTCTATTAAAAGGAGGCCTTAATATCCCTTAGTTTCCACTAGGACCCCGCTGCCACGGGAGGGTAGGACAAAAGATGTCATGCAAGTTCTTTTCCATAAGCATGTATGACTATATTCGGAATACATGCCTATATTACATTGATGAACTGGAGCTAGTTCTGTGTCACCCTATGTTATAGCTATTACATGAGGAATCGCATCCGACATAATTATCCATCACTGATCCAATGCCTATGAGCTTTTCACATATTGTGCTTTGCTTATTTACTTTTCAGTTGCTACTATTACAATCACTACAAAACTGCTATCCTTACTTTTGCCACTATTACCATTACTATCATACTACTTTGCTACTAAATACTTTGCTGCAGATACTAAGTTATCCAGATGTGGTTGAATTGACAATTCAACTACTAATACTTGAGAATATTCTTTGGCTCCCCTTCAAATCAATAAATTTGGGTTGAATACTTTACCCTCGAAAGTTGTTGCGATCCCCTATACTTGTGGGTTAATAGGGGGGCGCTCATTCTCCAAAGAGAGGAGAAGGGGGACGTGGTCATAACCAATTCGCGTAATCACCCGAAGCGATGCTAGGGGACACCGAATGTCCCACTCAGAGGAGGCGAAGACTCGATTGAGGACCGAGCGAGTCGGATCAACTTGGCGGTTAGTCCAAGTGAACCTGGCCCCGACTCAATCGAGCTCACGCAGCCCTATATCCGCGATGCAATTGAACACTTGCATCCGAGGAAAGTTCACTAAATTATTGCTCTTGTCTTCTTCCGTACGGATGAGGTTGAAATCGCCACCCACTACCACCGGTAACTGGGCCGACGCCACCTTCCTCCGGAGCTCAGCGAGGAAGGACTCAGACTGGCGGTGATCTGCTGGACCGTAAACCGCAATGATCTCCCATTTAAAGTTTAGCGCCCGCTCAAAGACCTCCATGTTAACAAAGGACTCACCTGGTCCATGCTCCCCACCTCAAGGGTGGCATCCTTCAGACCTAGGAGGATGCCACCCGAGTGGCCCGTACTCCCACTAGAAGGGAGCCAGTGCCAAGCGAACAGGTCAGAGCTTAGATGTTCAAGTTTCAGCATGGAGAATTCCGTACGCATCGTTTCTTGAATGGCTACAATGTCGATTCGCTCGGTTTGCATGTACTATATGAGTTGGCGGCGACGACCATCTTGGCCGAAACCGCAGATGTTCTAGAATAGGGCTCGCATCACATATCCATCGGGGGACTGCTTGACCCCAAGACACTTGAGGCGCTCTGGGCATGGAGGGCTGCGGTACGGGAGGGGGTGCGGCCCTATATCTCAGCCGGAGCGGCCCCCGCACGTGGAGGGGCGCCCGGGGCAACCGCTGGCGGTGCTTCTGAGGAGGGAGGGAGGCGTGCATGGGCCTGGGCAAGCCAACTGATGTCTACTACGCAACCTTCTCCTTGTAGACGTTGTTGGGCCTGCAAGTGCACAGGTTTGTAGGACAGTAGCAAATTTCCCTCAAGTGGATGACCTAAGGTTTATCAATCCGTAGGAGGCGTAGGATGAAGATGGTGTCTCTCAAACAACCCTGCAACCAAATAACAAAGAGTCTCTTGTGTCCCTAACACACCCAATACAATGGTAAATTGTATAGGTGCACTAGTTTGGCGAAGAGATGAAGATACAAGTGCAAAATAGATAGTAGATATAGGTTTTTGTAATATGAAATAATAAAAACAGCAAGGTAGCAAGCGGTAAAAGTGAGCATAAACGGTATTGCAATGATAGGAAACAAGGCCTAGGGTTCATACTTTCACTAGTGTAAGTTCTCTCAACAATAATAACATAGATAGAACATATGACAAGCCCTCAACATGCGACAAAGAGTCACTCCAAAGAAACTAATAGTGGAGAACAAACGTAGAGATTATGGTCGGGTACGAAACCACCACAAAGCTATTCTTTCGGATCAATCTATAAAAGAGTTCATACTAGAATAACACCTTAAGATCCAAATCAACCCAAACCCTAATGTCACCTAGATACTCCATTGTCACCTCAAGTGTCCGTGGGCATGATTATACGATATGCATCACACAATCTCATATTCATCCAACCAACATAAAAGTACTTCAAAGAGTGCCCCAAAGCTACTACCGGAGAGTCAAGAACGTGTGCAAACCCCTATGCATAGGTTCCCAAGTGTCACGAAACCCGTAAGTTGATCACCAAAACATACATCAAGTGGCACATGATATCCCATTGTCACCACAGATAATCATGGCAAGACATACATCAAGTGTCCATAAAAGACTCAATCCGATAACATAACTTCAAAGGGGAAACTCAATTCTTCACAAGAGATTAGAGGGGGGAGAAACATCATAAGATCCAACTACAATAGCAAAGCTCGGGATACATCAAGATCGTGCCATAGAGCAACACGAGAGAGAACACGAGAGAGAGAGAGATCAAACACATAGCTACTGGTACATACCCTCAGCCCCGAGGGTGAACTACTCCCTCCTCGTCATGGATAGCGCCGGGTCCCGATTGGTTTTTGGTGGCTACAGAGGCTTGCGGCGGTGAAACTCCTGATCTATTTTCTCTTCTGGAAGTTTTAGGGTACGTAGGTATATATGGGTGCAGGGAGAACGCCGGTGGAGCTACGGGGCCCCCACGAGGCAGGGGGGCGCGCCCAGCGAGGGAGGGCGCGCCCCCACCCTCGTGAGCACCTCCCGTATCTTCTGACGTGGGGTCCAAGTCCATCTGGTGGGTTTCCTTCCAAAAATAACTTCTCCAATTGATTTCGTTCCGTTTTGGCTCCGTCTGATATTCCTTTTCCTCGAAACACTGAAATAGGCATAAAACAACAAATCTGGGCTTTGCCTCCGGTTAATAGGTGTAACATCCCAAAATTCTAAATTTTGGAATGTTAGAATAAATTGATAGTTTTGATTGATTGTTTGATTGCTTGAGTGAAATTGAGTGAAATTCGAAACTTTTTGAAAGTTAAATGAGAGGGAATAAAAGGACTTTCCCAAACTTTCATTTTCTTTTTCTGATCTCTGTGAATTCAAATTCTTTTCATCACAAAACCCTGGAGAGAAGATGACATGACTTCTTCCATTTATTTAAATGAAAAGGGGTGTTGAAAATATTTGAATTCCATTTGGAAAATATTTCCAATTCTGGAACTTTATGCAACTCAATGATTTTCACGAGCGAAGATAAAATGACTTCTTCAAAACATATGAAATATGAGTTGGGAGTTTCAAAGAATTAAATTCAAAGTTCTTTTGAATTTATGTTACAACTTGAATTAATTTTGGTATTTTAAAATGATTTTTGTTGGATTTTATTAGACCAGTAGCACTCTTTGAATTATCTGAATTTGTGTGAATTATATTTAATGTTAAAAAAATGTCCATGCTGTAGAAAATATTTTTCTGAAGATTTTGATATATTATATGCCTATATAATATATTTATTTATTTGGTTTTATTATTTTATTTCGCCTGGAAAATGTTTAAAAAAAAAGTCCCCCCCCCGACTGGGTCGGCCCAGCTAGCCAGCCAGGTCGTGGCCCAGCCCGCGTCGCGCCGCCGCCGACCTCCGGCAGGAGACCGGCTCCTGTACGTCGCCGCCGCCGCCGGACTCCGATCCGGGCACGCATCCCGAAGTCCATCGGCCCCCCTCTATTTAAGCCGCACCGGGGCCCCCTGGATCCCGATCCGCCGCCGCCCTCCCTCTCCCGCAGCCGCCGCCTGCCCGCCGCACATCTCGCGCCGCCGCCGCCGCCTGGCTTCGCAGCCCGCTGCTGCTGGCCACCAACGCGCCGCCGCCCACTGCTGCTGGCCACCAACGCGCCGCCGCCCGCTGCTGCTGGCCACCAACGCGCCGCCGCGTCGCTGCTGTCGCCCCGCGCCGACGCCCGCCGCTGCCGCCGCCGTCCTCGCCTCGCCGCGGCAAACCTCGCCGCCGCCGGACCCGCTAACTGCCGCCGGCGGTTTTCAATGGAAAAGCGCCCCGAACCGGTACAAACCAACCCGGTTTTATTTTTAGGTTTTCTTTAGTTCGGTTTATTTTATTAGGGTTAGGTTTTTCTCTTCGGTTTTTCTTGAAAACTCGTTTTACTGGTTATTTAACGAACGTTCGTTCGATTAGGATCGATAGTGAATTGATTCATTAGATTAGTTCTGTTAGCGAGTGTTCGCTCGATAGATTTTTCCTTTTTCTTTTAATTTCGTTCTAGGGACCTATTTGTAGTAGTTTCTTTTAAAAATTAGTCCCTGATTTTCAAACGACCACATCTTTTTACTCGTTACTCCAAATTCAACAAAACCAACGCCCACTTCTTCGTTATGATCCCCTCTATCCAGTAATCCAACTCAAACATGTTTTTGAAAGTTTAAAATTTGAATTCAAACAGATTTATATTTGAACTTCGTTTGATCATAACTTGAGTTTTATAACTCCGATTTATTTGATTCTTTTTGCATCTCGAATCTCTTGACCTAAACATTCTGATAAGGCTAAATTCACATAATTTTGGTACTATTAGAAACTGTTTTATGTTGCGAGAGTTATTTGCTTGGTTTTGATGTTTTCCGAATCGTCTTCTTCGTTCTTTCCGAATCTTTTGAGTGATTGCTTATGTGTGGTTACCATTGCTTGATTGCGATAGATTGACCGGAGTGTGACGAGTAGAGGTATCAAGAGTTTTGAGTGAGAATCATCTTCATCAACATTGCAGGCAAGTAACACTTTGATCATACCTTTTCTACTACCCAGTTTTTATGCATTAGATCAATCCTCAAACATTGCATGATTAGGATCTAATTAAATTGTGGGATGGGAAGTAGATGAGGTAGTACCTATCACCTGTATTACTTATGAAACCTTTGGGAGTTACTTATGCGTTTGCTTATTATGCCATGCTATGCTAGTAGACGTGGATTGGGTGAGTGAATATCCATGACAGATGTGAGATTGTTAATTAATGGTTTATCTAAGGTGGCAACTTAAATACACATCTGGGTGGATTGAGGCACCTAGGGTATCCAGTGATTGCCTGTTTTTTTTTGGAAATCCCGGGGGTACCGTGTGATTTTCCTATGGACCGCCACCCAGGCACAAAGGGATCATAAGATAATTCAAACTAGTAACTTACGTGTGTAGCCACAAGCCATTATGGGCTCTGGCATAGTTGACTAAGTCGTGCGAACCCTTATAGTGGTGGACTAGCAGATGTAGGGGATGTAGGTGTACCGGTCTACCCGTCGTAAGGGCTAGTGCTTCTGAAAGACTATGTCTCGGTCATCCGTTTCTTAAACACCATGTTGTGCGAGAAACCAAACGGAGGCGATCGAGTCTTGTGGGGAAAAGTGCGCAAACCTCTGCAGAGTGTACAAACTAATCATGATTAGCCGTGTCCCCGGCTATGGACGTTTTGAGTATCTGGTACTTGGATTATCCTGTTGATCTCATCATGTTACTGTAATTAATATTGTTGGGTTTTAATGAGTACCTTTTAATTGGGATTGAGAATGCTGTCAACCATTCTCAATGTTTAACAACAACCATGATAGTTAAATAAAGTTATTCCTTTGAAGTAGGAAAAAAATTGGCTTTTCGCAAAACTGTAACCATAGAGCTTTCCACCAGCCATATATGCATGTAGTATAGGCTTATTCTTTCATTACTCTCTATGTGTTACCTTGCCAGCATATTCCATGTACTGACCCGTTTTCGGGCTGCAACTTTTCATGTTGCAGACTTTTCAGACAACGAGTAAGTGATACGTTAGGGTTATGATTTCCTATACTCAACTTTGCCGTTGGTGTTGATGGGAATCCACAACCTTGTTGCTTCCGCTATTTTGGATTGAGGTAATAGTATTTACGTTACTGTATACATGTGATTTACCTCTGTTATAAATCCTTCGAGTACTGTGTGTGTCAGCATACCGATCCAGGGATGACACGTAAGCACAGAGACTTGACCCATTCGGGTCGGGTCGCTACAAGATGGTATCAGAGCACATGTTGACTGTAGGACGTGACCCTAGAAACTGGCAAGCCCATAGGAAAGATTTTTCTCTACAACTTTCATTTCAAAAGGATGTTTTAGCTCTCTTCTCTTCTGAGCTTATTCAAATATTCCCTTTTAGAGAGACCATACCCCTTTTCCCCTTTTGACCCCTCGAAGATTCAACTGATGAGACCACTCCAAGAAGTACAAGATATCTGACAACTAAGACCACTTCGGAATGAAGAGGATTTTACCGTGCATTGGATAATGGAAACTACAACGGTGAAGACTCCGAAGACTAGGAGAATATGAAGAATTTCCAGATTTGGTATGACCAAGGAAGGCTACACTTATGGAACTTGACAGACTATGGAAGCTGTCAATACCCGAGATCTAGGTGTATCGGAGAAAGACCTGAACATGGAGCTTTAGAACTCAAAGTTTTGTCAAGAAAACCCTAAGATAGGAGATATCAATTATGGAATAAAAGTTCATGTCAATGACTAGGGTAGAAATATGGATATCCAAGATGTTATCGCTCTCTTATGCTATTATTACCGTGTTGAGTTAAGCATGCATTCCTTCGAAAGAATTGGATGATAGAAGGCTGATGGAGCATCCGCCAGCAAAAGATGAAGTTTTAACCTTAGCCGGTGTATCACCAGGATCTGGAGTATTACATCAGGAAGTTAAGATGGACCTACAAGAAGCAGTATTTGATAAAGAAGTAGTTCGTGAACAACTCAGGACCTTGAAGCTGAAAGTAGCCAAGCTAGAGGAGCTAAAACCTCGAGATATCGGAGATCCGTCAGGAACTAACGGATAGAAGGACATGGTTCATGTCAAGGAGGTTGAAACCCAGAAGTTTGGAACACAACTCCAGAAATATTAAAAGACGTCATGAGAGACTTCATGTCAATAGAGATGATCTGGCAGAAGAACTTGAGAAGGACAAGTATGATCAGAAGGAGTCATCGGAGACATGACCAAGACTTGAAGAGTTGATGACATTGAGATTTATTGACCATTAGAAGACCAAACCCCTGTTTCATACCTATGTTAGATGTGACGATTGTGAGCTGTCATTTGTTTGTTGTTTTTCCGACAGCCACAATAAAACCTGTCTTTTCAAAACTTTTATTTGTATTGTGTGTATCCCTCTCTATCTCTCTTATCCCACCCCAAACCCTTGGACCCAATAGAGGATGAATTGAGATGAGCTCATATTTTCTGGACCGATGGGTCAATTGGAGATGGACCAATGGATTCAGAACATGGAGGATCACATGAAGAATAACCCTGTAGTCGGAAAGGATATGACCCAACATGCTCTTTGATGCTTTGAAAGAGGTGCTGCTACCTGATGGAGGATGTACCAAACATCAATGGATGGCAAGGAGTAACCACTTGGAAGGAATTTAAGTTGACTTTGCTAAAGTCTTAGTTTGTGTCCCAGAAATTGAAGCCTTATGGAAAGGATATGAAGAAATCTTGTGCATACAAGCTTTGTGGAGAAATAGGACACAACCATAAAGAAAACAAGGATGAATACCCTCATAAGCGGAGGATTACCAAAGGAGTTAGCCGAGGATTTTCAGGGAACTTCGTTTGGAGATTGTTCCCAAAGGTTTTGTTGCAGCAATGGATGTTCAGTCTACATTATTGGGAAAGACTCGTGAAGCTCATAAGGATGACAAAGAGATTGCCGAGATAAAAGAGAGGATGAGCAAAGGAAGGGCCAAATGTTTTTGTAAGGATGAGCATGACACCTTATGGTTCGAGGACCGTATATATGTTCCCAATAATGCAAAGATAAGGAAGTAAATACTTCAGGAGGCTCATGACTCACCATACTCGATTCGCCCTAGAAACACCAAGATGTATTTGGATTTGAAGGAGTGTTTCTGGTGGACTGGTATGAATAAGGATATTGTGGAGTATGTAGTCGTAGGTGATGTATGCCAGAGAGAGTAAAAGCAGAGCATCAGAAGCCAGCAGGATTACTACAGCCTATGCCGATACCCGAATGGAAGTGGGGATAAGCTTGGCATGGATTTCATTACCAGATTTCCTAGAACCCAAACGGGATATGACTCTATCTGGGTAGTAGTTGATTCTCTTGACCAAAGTGGCTCACTTTATCCCAGTGAAAACCAGCTATACAAGTGCGAAGTTGGCCAAGATATATTTGACCAGGATGTATGCCTGCATGGAGTTCCGAGGACCATCGATAGAGGAACACGGTTTACCTTAAAGTTTTGGAAACAGCTGCACCACACTTTGGGTACTAGGCTAGAGTTCAGTACAGCCTTTCATCCGCAAACAGATGGATAGACCGAGAGAGTCAATCAGATTCTAGAGGACATGTTGAGAGCGTGTGCGCTAGATTATGGATCTAGTAGGGATTATAATCTACCTTACGCAGAGTTCTCATTCAACAATAGATATCAAGCCAGTTTGAAGATGGCACCGTTCGAAGCCCTTTATGGACGAAGGAGCCAAACACCATTGATATGGGATGAAGTTGGAGACCGTCAGTTGTTTGGACCAAATGTGATCAAGGAGTCAGAAGAGAATGTTAAGTTGATTCGAGATAGACTGAAGGTAGCTCAGTCCAGGCAGAAGAGTTATGCAGACTCAAAAACGCAAGGAGGTAGTCTATGAAATCGGAGACAGAGCATATCTTTGTGTGTCCCATCTATGAGGAGTTAAACGATTTGGAGTTAAGGGAAAGTTAGCCCCGAGATTCATAGGACCATACCAAGTTTGGAACGTATGGGAGAATTGGCTAACAAGTTGGAGTCACCCAAAGGACTGTCAGGAGTTCAGGATGTGTTTCACGTTTCCCAGTTGAAGAAGTGCCATGCGGAGATGGCCAATATTCCCCTGTAAGGATGCTTGACCATGGAAAGGATAATGATGTTCCACGAAGTGGAGTATGGACTTGGTAAGTATAAGTTTTTATCTCAGTATGTGGGACATCCCACGAGGATGAAGAGATGTATTACTATTGGACATAAAGGAGTTATGATGTTGGAAATATGGACCAATGGAAATTCCATGATGAGTCTGAGTAATCATGTCCTAGTTTGGTGCAAATAGAAGGAAGAAAGACATTACAATTGGATGGATTTTGAGTATGCTAGGAAGCTGAATGTTGGGATAATGATCAGTTGCCCCGATGATGAGTTCAAGGTATACAAGTGATGAGATGGGCCATAACCCACAGGCCCTAGGACCTGCCAAGAAGCAAGCACACTCTTGTTGAAGGAAAACCCCGGAAGAAGTTACGACTTTATCAACCGACGATTTTATAGGAGCAACGCAAAACCTGAGAGTTGTGAAGGAACGATAGATTTTTGTTTGGCTTGCAGAATCAATGGATATATCCAAACTTGGTTCGTCGACAAGAGAAATTCTGCAATTCTTGTGAGGATGACCGAGTGCTAGAATGCGAGATTCGCTAAACCATATGCAAGATAATGATTTGGGTGCGGGATGGATTGATCACCATACCGACTTACTCTTATTATTCGCCTTGCTATGTGGGATGGTAAATCTGAGTGACTTACCTATAGTAGAGAAACGACGATCAAAACCTTGTTTAAACCTTAGAATGGTATAAGTATTTTTCCCTTGTACAAGGCAGTTGTTGCCAATCGTAGGTCATACAGTGAGGCTCAACCCAGACCCATTTCCTGCAGGAGAAACCATAAATTATTGACCACCATGAGATATCAATAGCTGATTAGTATTGGTGCCAGACCCGTCAACTAAGAAGACCCAATCTCGGAATAACCTTACCAAGAGGAAAAAGGACAGAAGAATTGAGGAAAGGTTATGCCACTACCGGAAGAGCCCAGAGAAGGAATTTTCCCGAGATCTGAGAAGACCGACACAGTCATGAATAAGGATGGAGTATATGAGTTTGGATGGAACCGTAACCATGTTTCTAAGGGTGGTAGCACCCGAGACCCTGGAGACGATCGATGGATTTTTGAGAATACCCCAAGCCTAACCTATTTCTTGCTAGCCTCTCCGAATCTCGAGGGCGAGATTCATTTTAAGGGTGGTAGGTTTGTAACATCCCAAAATTCTAAATTTTGGAATTTTATAATAAATTGATAGTTTTGATTGATTGTTTGATTGCTTGAGTGAAATTGAGTGAAATTTGAAACTTTTTGAAAGTTAAACGAGAGGGAATAAAAGGACTTTCCCAAACTTTTATTTTCTTTTTCTGATCTCTGTGAATTCAAATTCTTTTCATCACAAAACCCTGGAGAGAAGATGACATGACTTCTTCCATTTATTTAAATGAAAAGGGGTGTTGAAAATATTTGAATTTCATTTGGAAAATATTTCCAATTCTGGAACTTTATGCAACTCAATGATTTTCACAAGCGAAGATAAAATGACTTCTTCAAAACATATGAAATATGAGTTGGGAGTTTCAAAGAATTAAATTCAAAGTTCTTTTGAATTTATTTTTCAATTTGGAATTAATGGTTTATCTAAGGTGAGTGAATATCCATGACAGATGTGAGATTGTTAATTAATGGTTTATCTAAGGTGGCAACTTAAATACACATCTGGGTGGATTGAGGCACCTGGGGTATCCAGTGATGGCCTATTTTTTTTTGGAAATCCCGGGGGTACCGTGTGATTTTCCTATGGACCGCCACCCAGGCTCAAAGGGATCATAAGATAATTCAAACTAGTAACTTACGTGTGCAGCCACAAGCCATTATGGGCTCTGGCATAGTTGACTAAGTCGTGCGAACCCTTATAGTGGTGGACTAGCAGATGTAGGGCATGTAGGTGTACCGGTCTGCAACTTTTCATGTGCTGACCCGTTTTCGGGCTGCAACTTTTCATGTTGCAGACTTTTTAGACGACGAGTAAGTGATACGTTAGGGTTATGATTTCCTATACTCAACTTTGCCGTTGGTGTTGATGGGAATCCACAACCTTGTTGCTTCCGCTATTTTGGATTGAGGTAATAGTATTTACGTTAATGTATACGTGTGATTTACCTCTGTTATAAATCCTTCGAGTATTGTGTCTGTCAGCATACCGATCCAGGGATGACACGTAAGCACAGAGACTTGACCCATTCGGGTCGGGTCGCTACAATAGGTTAGTCCCAAAAATAATATAAAAGTGGATAATAAAGCCCAATATTGCCTAAAATAGTAGATAAAGTAGCATGGACAATAAAAAATTATAGATACGTTGGAGACGTATCAAGCATCCCCAAGCTTAATTCCGGCTCGTCCTCAAGTAGGTAAATGAGAAAAAAGAATTTTTGATGCGAAGTGATACTTTGGCATAATTTCAATGCAAATCTTCTGAATTGTGGCATGAATATTCAGATCCGAAAGATTCAAAACAAAAGTTCGTATTGACACAAAAGTAATAATACTTCAAGCATACTAATCAAAGCAATCATGTCTTCTCAAAATAACATGGCAAAAGAAAGTTCATCCCTACAAAATCATATAGTTAGGCTATGCTTCATTTTCGCCACACAAAGATGTTCCCAACTTCCATACCCCCGATGACAAGCAAGAAATTGTTAAATACTTAAATAATCTCAAACTTTTTCAACCTTCACGCAATACATGAGCGTGAGCCATGGATATAGCACTATGGGTGGAATAGAATATGATGATGGGGATTGTGTGGAGAAGACAACAAGGAGAAAGTCTCACATTGACAAGGATAATCAACGGGCTATGGAGATGCCCATCAATTGATGTCAACATGAGGAGTAGGGATTGCGATGCAACGGATGCACTAGAGCTATGAATGCTCAACGAAAGAAAACTAGTGGGTGTGCATCCAACTTGCTTGCTCATGAAGACCTAGGGCATTTTGAGGAAGCCCATCGTAGGAATATACAAGCCAAGTTCTATAATGAAAAATTTCCACTAGTATGAACAAGACAACTTATGAGACTCACTATATGAAAAACTTGGTGCTACTTTGAAGCACAATATATGAGAATCACTACATGAAGAACAAGGTCCTACTTTGAAGCACAAGTGTGGAAAAAGAGATAGTAGCATTTTGGGCATTTCCTTTTCTTTTATTTTATTTTTGGGCATTTTCTTTTTTGCCTTTCTCTTTTTTTGGGCAATGCTCTAATAATGATGATCATCACACTTCTATTGATTACAACATAAGGATTACAACTCGAAACTAGAACAAGATATGACTCTATATGAATGCCTCCGGCGGTGTACCGGGATGGTGCAATGAATCAAGAGTGACATGTATGAAAAATAATGCATGGTGGCTTTTCCACAATACGATGTCAACTACAAGATCATGCAATGGCAATATGACAAAAGTAATGTATGTCATGAATATGATGATGGAAGTTGCATGGCAATATATCTCGGAATGGCTACGGAAATGCCATAATAGGTAGGTATGGTGGCTGTTTTGAGGAAGATATAAGGAGGTTTATGTGTGATAGAGCGTATTGTATCACGGGGTTTGGATGCACCGGCGAAGTTTGCACCAACTCTCAAGGTGAGAAAGGGCACTGTATGGTACCGAAGAGGCTAGCAATGATGGAAAGGTGAGAGTGCGTATAATCCATGGACTCAACATTAGTCAAAAGAACTCATATACTTATTGCAAAAATTTAGAAGTCACCAAAAATCAAGTACTACGCGCATGCTCCTAGGGGGATAGATTGGTAGTAAAAGACCATCGCTCATCCCCGACCGCCACTCATAAGGATGCACAAGCCAGGTACACTTCATGTTTCAAATTTGTTACACAACTTTAACCATGCGTGCATGCTACAGGACTTGCAAACTTCAACACAAGTATTTCTCAAATTCATAATCACCCAACTAGCACGACTTTGATATTATCACCTCCATATATCAAAACAATATCAAGCATCAAACTTATCTTAGTATTCAATTCACTCAAAAGAAAGTTTCACATATCTTGAACACCAAGTATATTAACATTAAGCAAATTACCATGCTATTAAAGACTCTCAAAATAATCTAAGTGAACCATGAGAGATCAATAGTTTCTTTAAAACAAAACTACCACCATGCTTTAAAAGATATAAGTGAAGTACTAGAGCAAACGACAAACTACTCCGAAAGATATAAGTGAAGATCAATGAGTAGCTAAATAGTTATGCAACTAAACGAAGGCTCTCTCTCAATAAAGAATTTCAGATCTTGATACTTTATTCAAACAGCAAGCAAAGCTAAAGGAAACTACATGGCAAGGATAGCACAACTCATGTGAAGAAGCAAAAACTTAGGCTCAACCGATACTAACCGATAGTTGTTGAAGAAGAAAGGTGGGATGCCTACCGGGGCATCCCCAAGCTTAGATGCTTGAGACTTCTTGAAATATTATCTTGGGGTGCCTTGGGCATCCCCAAGCTTGAACATTTGTGTCTCCTTAATTCCTCTCATATCATGGTTTCTCTTTTTATCAAAAGCTTCATTCACAACAAACTCAACAAGAAATCGTGAGATAGGTTAGTATAAACCAATGCAAAACCTTATCATATTCTACTGTAACAAATCACTTAAATTATTATTCCACATTTAATACTAAATGCCTCTGCATATTTAATACTCCTATCATCAAATAGAATCATTAAACAAGCAAACATATGCAAACAATGCAACCATAACAGCAATCTGTCAAAACAGTATAGTCTGTAAAGAATGCAAGAGTATCAATACTTCCCTGACTCCAAAAATTATGAACTAAAATTCCCACTGTAATAAATTTATCAGAGCTCAAAATTCAAAAATATTCAACGTTAGACCATTCTCTGACTTTTCTAGGGAATGTTTCAACAGCGGTAAACTTTCTATTTTCAAACAGCAACATGCAAACTAGCAAAATAAGCATGGCAAAGGCTATCCTTGACCTTTTTTATTGAAACTAAAGAGGCAAAACATTATTATAACTAACATCAAGCAAAAACTAACAAAATAAATTGACACTCCAAGCAAAACACATATCATGTGGCGAATAAAAATATAGCTCCAAGTAAAGTTACCGATGAATGAAGACGAAAGAGGGGATGCCTTCCGGGGCATCCCCAAGCTTAGTTGCTTGGTTGTCCTTGAATATTACCTTGGGGTGCCTCGGGAATCCCCAAGCTTAGGCTCTTTCCAATCCTTATTCCATAGTCCATCGAATCTTTACCCAAAACTTGAAAACTTCAACCACACAAAACTCAAAACAAAACTCGTAAGCTCCGTTAGTATAAGAAAATAAAACCACCACTTAGGTACTGTAATGAACTCATTATAAATTCATATTGGTGTAATATATAATGTATTCTAACTTCTCTATGGTTCATACTGCTTAATACTAGCCATAGATGCATCAAAATAAGCAAACAACACAATGAAAACAGAATCTGTCAAAAACAGAACAGTCTGTAGTAATCTGTATCAAACGTATACCTATGGAACCATAAAAATTATGAAATAAATTGCTGGACCTGAGAAATTTGTCTATTAATGATCTTCAAAAAGAATCAACCTAAAATCACTCTCCAGTAAAAAATGGCAGCTAATCTCGTGAGCGCTAAAGTTTCTGATTTTCACAGCAAGATCATATAAACTTCACCCAAGTCTTCCCAAAGGGTCTACTTGGCACTTTATTGAAACAAAAGCTATAAAACATGATTAGTACAATAGCATAATCATGTGGACACACAAAAACAGTAAGGATAAATATTGGGTTGTCTCCCAACAAGCACTTTTCTTTAATGCCTTTTAGCTAGGCATGATGATGACAATGATGCTCACATAAAAGATAAGAATTGAAACATAACGGGAGCATCATGAGGCATATAACTAGCACATTTAAGTCTAACCCACTTCCTATGCATAGGGATTTTTTGAGCAAACAACTTATGGGAACAATAATCAACTATCATAGGATGGCACAACAAGCATAGCTTCAAGAATTTAAGCACATAGAGAGGAAACTTGACATTATTGCAATTCCTACAAGCATATGTTCCTCCCTCATAATAATTTTCAGTAGCATGATGAATGAATTCAACAATATAACCAGCACCTAAAGCATTCTTTTCATGATCTACAAGCATAGAAAATTTTCTACTCTCCACATAAGCAAACTTCTTCTTTATAGCATACGTATCATCACAATAATCATCATAGATAGGAGGCATGCTTTCATCATAGTAAATTTGCTCATCAAAGCTTGGGAGACAAAAAATATCATTTTCATCAAACATAGCTTCCCCAAGCTTGTGGCTTTGCTTATCATTAGCATCATGGATATTCAAGGAATTCATACAAACAACATTGTAATCATGCTCATCATTCAAAGATTTAGTACCAAACATTCTATAGATTTCTTCTTCTAGCACTTGAGCACAATTTTCCTTTCCATCATACTCACGAAAGATATTAAAAAGGTGAAGCATATGAGACAAACTCAACTCCATTTTTTTTGTAGTTTTCTTTTATAAACTAGACTAGTGCTAAAACAAGAAACAAAAAGATTCGATTGCAAGATATAAAGATATACCTTCAAGCGCTAACCTCCCCAGAAACAACGCTAGAAAAGACCTTGATGTCTACTACGCAACCTTCTCCTTGGTAGACGTTGTTGGGCCCGCAAGTGCACATGTTTGTAGGACAATAGAAAATTTCCCTCAAGTGGATGACCTAAGGTTTATCAATCCGTAGGAGGCGTAGGATGAAGATGGTCTCTCTCAAACAACCCTACAACCAAATAACAAAGAGTCTCTTGTGTCCCCAACACATCCAATACAATGGTAAATTGTATAGGTGCACTAGTTCGATGAAGAGATGAAGATACAAGTGCAAAATAGATAGTAGATATAGGTTTTTGTAATGTGAAATGATAAAAACAGCAAGGTAGCGAGCGGTAAAAGTGAGCGTAAACGGTATTGCAATGATAGGAAACAAGGCCTAGGGTTCATACTTTCACTAGTGTAAGTTCTCTCAACAATAATAACATAGATAGAACATATGACAAGCCCTCAACATGCGACAAAGAGTCACTCCAAAGAAACTAATAGCGGAGAACAAACGTAGAGATTATGGTCGGGTACGAAACCACCACAAAGCTATTCTTTCGGATCAATCTATAAAAGAGTTCATACTAGAATAACACCTTAAGATCCAAATCAACCCAAACCCTAATGTCACCTAGATACTCCATTGTCACCTCAAGTGTCCGTGGGCATGATTATACGATATGCATCACACAATCTCAGATTCATCCAACCAACATAAAAGTACTTCAAAGAGTTCCCCAAAGCTACTACCGGAGAGTCAAGAACGTGTGCCAACCCCTATGCATAGGTTCCCAAGTGTCACGAAACCCGCAAGTTGATCACCAAAACATACATCAAGTGGCATATGATATCCCATTGTTACCACAGATAATCATGGCAAGACATAAATCAAGTGTTCATAAAAGACTCAATCCGATAAGATAACTTCAAAGGGGAGACTCAATTCATCACAAGAGAGTAGAGGGGGAGAAACATCATAAGATCCAACTACAATAGCAAAGCTCGGGATACATCAAGATCGTGCCATAGAGGAACACGAGAGAGAGAGAGAGATCAAACACATAGCTACTGGTACATACCCTCAGCCCCGAGGGTGAACTACTCCCTCCTCGTCATGGATAGCGCTGGGATGATGAAGACGGCCTCCGATGATGGGATCCCCCTCCGGCAGGGTGCCGGAACAGGGTCCCGATTGGTTTTTGGTGGCTATAGAGGCTTGCGGTGGAGGAACTCCCGATCTATTTTCTCTTCTGGAAGTTTTAGGGTACATAGGTATATATGGGTGCAGGGAGAACGTCGGTGGAGCTACGGGGGTCCCCCGAGGCAGGGGAGGGTGCCCAGGGGGGAGGGCGCACCCCCCACCCTCGTGAGCACCTCCCGTATCTTCTGACGTGGGGTCCAAGTCCATCAGGTGGGTTTCCTTCCAAAAATAACTTCTCCAGTTGATTTCGTTCCGTTTTGACTCCGTCTGATATTCCTTTTCCTCGAAACACTGAAATAGGCATAAAACAACAAATCTTGGCTGGGCCTCCGGTTAATAGGTTAGTCCCAAAAATAATATAAAAGTGGATAATAAAGCCCAATATTGCCTAAAATAGTAGATAAAGTAGCATGGAGCAATCAAAAATTATAGATACGTTGGAGACGTATCACCGACCATCGAGGATCTCCCGTGCACGGATGGCTTCGATCAGAACTAGCGGGGGAGCAACCTCTCTGCTGTACACTATGGCCGAGTCCGCTGCCACCTTAGCAAGGTTGCCAAGCGGAGCTTACTCCAAGGCAGAAAAGGAGCCAACTCGAGGTTTCGGGCAGCGGCCCGGAGAGCGGTCTGCTCGGGGATAGGTAGAGCCGGACTATCCGAGCACCTCGGCGCAAGGAGGACACCGGGGTCGAGGTCGAACGGCCCCTCCTGGCGTTGGCCGCAGCTCGAGGGGGAGGCGGAGGACCGGCCACCGGGGTGGTCACCACCACCGCCAGTCCCTCAGAAGCGGAGCACGGAGGCACCAGGGGAGGAGCAGGGATCATCAAGCAGGGAGCACTAGAGGAGGGTGGCAGGTCCGCAGGCGCGTCATCCACCGGAGGCGGGATATCCGGCCGTGCAGACGGACCAACCTCCATCTCCGGGGGTGAGGGAGTCCTGGATTAAGGGGTCCTCGGACAGCCAGACTATATACTTTTGCCGGACTATTGGACTATGAAGATACAAGATTGAAGACTTCGCCCCGTGTCCGGATGGGACTCTCCTTTGCGTGGAAGGCAAGCTTGGATATTCGGATATGTAGATTTGCTTCTCTGTAACCGACTCTGTGTAACCCTAGCCCCCTCCGTGTCTATATAAACCGGAGGGTTTAGTCCGTAGGACAACAACAATCATAATCATAGGCTAGCTTCTAGGGTTTAGCTTCTACGATCTTGTGGTAGATCAACTCTTGTAATACTCATATCATCAAGGTCAATCAAGCAGGAAGTAGGGTATTACCTCCATCGAGAGGGCCCGAACCTGGGTAAAACATCGTGTCCCCTACCTCCTGTTACCATTAGCCTTAGACGCACAGTTCGGGACCCCCTACCCGAGATCTGCCGGTTTTGACACCGACATTGGTGCTTTCTTCGAGAGTTCCACCGTGCCGTCGTTGTAAGGCTTGATGGACCCTTCGATCATCTTCAATGATGCGGTCCAGGAGGATGTTCCTCCTCGGACAGATCTTCGTATTGGGCGGCTTCGTACTGCGGGCCAACTCGCTTGGCCATCTGGAGCGGATCGATAGCTACGCCCCTGGCCATCAGGTCAGGTTTGGAAGCTTAAACTATATGTCGGAGTAATGGGCCACGGGTAGGCTAACCCGAGCCCCTGAACCTTTCAAGACATCGGGGCGAGCTGCGCCCCTCAAGACCCCATGATAAAGAGTCGCCTTCTGGGAGTCGGCGGAGAGGCCGCCGACTGCCCCTCACGGCCGAGTCCCAGGGACGACTTCGAGATAAGCCGACTCCTAATTGGCGACTTCCAGAGAAGCCGGCTATGGGGAGTCGGCCCGTGACTCCGACCACCTCCTGCCTTCGCAACGATGGACGGGACAGGGTACAGTCACCGCGTGGCCCATCCCTGCCCCGTTTGCGAAGGGCAGGCATGGCCATAGTGCGCCATATCGATGGAGATCTCCATCCAGCGCGGCACTATTGCCATGCCTGCCCTGACCTCAGCCCCCGTGGGCAGCGCACTGTGCCCACGACGGCCTGTCTATATGGCCCAGAGACAGCGGGTCCCACCCGTCAGCGGGGGTGCAGAAGACGGCGAGAGCGCCACAAGATGGACCCATTGGGAGTCGGCCCCCGGGAGTCGGCCAGCCCCTCCCACTGGCCCCGCACGCCATTAACTAGACAAGACGGGGAATGGCAACAGTGATCGTCCGTCAGGTGGCGGCACTGTTGCCATGACCCCATGACCAAGCCAGCGTCATTAGAAGCATGGCTACATTACAGGGCCTGTAGGCAGGGCCCACCAGTCGGCGGGCCCCAGCAGTCGGCGGAGAAGACGACGTCCTGAGAGACAGATGGCTGGGAACCGCACCCAGCCGGATTACCATTGTATCCCTGAGGGGCGGGCCTATATAAGCCCCCAGGGCACCCATGCATGGGGGATCGCTTCTTTAGCACTAGACCAGATCATATAGGAAGGAGAGAGCTAGACTTGCCTTCTCCTACCTCCAGGAAACAGCTCAAGGAGCAACCTTGTACTCACTTTGCCATAGTGATCATGCGGAGACCCCGCAGAGCAGCAGTAGGGGTGTTATCTCCAAGAAGAGCCCTGAAGCTGGGTAAGATCCGCCGGCGTGCATGTCTTCACCTCATCCCGTTTCCAGGCACCGGCGATGTTCTACTCGCCCCCACCATGATAAGCCATCCCTTGGCATATGTCCCACCCAACCCCCGACATTTGGCGCCCACCATGGGGCGAGGTGCACCGTCGTCCGGAGACCTGCTCTGGAGGGGAACACTTTTTCTCCCTGGCGAGCGCAGCCAGCCCGGCACGCCAGATGGAGTCTACGTCGACGCGCTGCACGGTGCTGAGATTGCCTGCAAAGCCAGCTGCCTCGCCGAACTTGTCGGCGAGGTTCGCCTCTCCGACGAGCCTGCATCCGACGCAGGCACAGGCGGCCCCGAGAGCCTCCTCGTGGGCCTCCTTGACCAACTCTACGTCGCCGGCGAGCCTGCCATGGACCTGGAGTCCATAGGCTCCACCGACCCAATGCTGGTCGACTCCAACACCGTGTCGCTCGACGCGTTCCCCACCAACGTGGTGGTCTACGACGAGCCGCTCCCTCGCGCGGAGAGTGGCGGAAGCACCGTCACAGAGGTTCTCATCCTCGATCATGGCGAGCATTCCGGTGAAGGAGCTCATGACCCACTCGACGCGGCTCTGCAAGACCTGACCGCACCTGTTCCAGAAGACGCTGACGCCGAGACGCTGGAGGCGCGCCGCCTTCAGCTCGTCGAAGGTGCGAAGAAGCTGGCAAGCATGAGACGCTTGTCATAAGCCTACTAACATGAGATGGATCGCGCTGTGGGCGGCTCGCCAGCCCCAACTGGGCCTAGCCGCGTGGTCCGGCAGCGTGGCGAGGCCATCGCCAACCTGTTCGGGGCCAATCGCCCTGTGTACGCCACGCCTGCGGAGAACATCCGCGCCGCCCAGGCGGCGGCGGACGAGCTAGACAACTTCGAGGGTGAAGAGCGCCGCCTGATGACGGAGCGTGTCCAGCGGCTCCTCGACGCGGCTGCCGCACAGAATGAAGCCGGCTGCCACACGGAGGCACTACAACGACAAAACGACGACCTGCCTCCCCGCTGAGATCAAGGCGCGACGTCTCGGACACCAAATGGCGGTGTCCGCGGATGGAAGGACAAGGATCCGGCTGTCAGCCACAGTCGGACTCGCATCACCATCGAGCGCGACCAAGACGGCCACCCCAAAGCAGTGGAACGGTGGGACGACTATCTGCCTCCTCCTCCTTGCAAAGAAAGGCGAGTCTCCCCGTCACCCGTTGAGCATCCGACTCTCGGCGACCGCCTTGGCCGCCGAGAGGGAGTCGGAGAAAATGACGCCCGCCACCGGATCGACCGACTCCACCGATCCCTGGCGCTGGAAGAAGAAGACGAGTTGGGTCCTCCCTGCTTCGGACCTCGCATCCGAGACGAGCCCTTTCCCAAAGGGTTCACGCTCCCCCGAGATACGCCCAAGTACACCGGCTCCGTGAACCCGGAAGACTCGCTGGTTGACTACTCCACGGCCGTTAACATAGCGAACGGCAACAAGCGTGTTGCCGTAAACTACGTTCCACTCATGCTCCAGGGCATGGCCCGGACATGGTTGAACAGCCTGAAGCCCCGCAGCATCAACAGCTGGGTCGACTTCACCGAAGCCTTCATCTGCAACTTCACGAGCACGTACAAGCGACCTCCCAAGCCTCGCCAACTTTCCTTGTGCGTACAAGGCCCCGACGAGTCAACTCGCGACTACCTCACACGCTGGGCCGAGCTTCGGAACTCCTGCGAGGGCGTGCACAAGGTGCGGGCTATTGAGTACTTCACTGCCGCGTGCAGAGAAGGCACCCTCCTCAAGCATAAGCTCCTCTGCGACGAGCCGGAGACCCTCGACGAGCTGCTGATCATAGCAGACAAGTACGCCACAGCCGACTCCTCTATGAAGGCGGAGATTCAAGTTAGTGCGACCGACAAAGTAGCCCATCAGGCTCCCAGAACTCTGGCTGGGGACACTAGTCGGCGACATCAGCAGAACGATCACAAGCGCAAAGCCCCACAGCCGGCTTTCTGCAACCGGCAAGTTGCGACAGTCGAAGACCAGCAGCCGGAGGAGCAGCCTCCGGCCAAGTGACCGAAAGGCGGCAAGTCCAACTGGTTGCCGACCTTCTCTTACGAGCAGACTCTAGATGGCCCCTGCAAGTTCCACAGCGGCGCGAAGCCGTCGAACCACACCACCCGGAAAAGCCACTGGCTCACCAGAATCACCAAGGGAGACGGCCTCCTGCCTCCCCCGCCTGCTGGGCCGCCGCCTCCACCGCCGCCCCAGCAGCCGGCTGTCAGGCCAGTCAGCGCAGTACAAGACGAGTACCCGGAAGATCACGGAGCCTATGTGGTGTTCACCAGTGTGGCTGATGATCGACGCAGTAGGTGGCTGCAGCAGCAAGAGGTGAATGCAGTAGCATCAAGTACTCCAGAGTTCATGCACTGGCCCGAGAAGCCTATCAGTTGGAGCAGAGCTGATCACCCAGAGGTGATGCTGAATCCGGGATCCTACGCCCTGGTCTTAGGTGCCACCTTTGCCATAGATAGGCAGGCCGCTCGTTTCTCGCGAGTGCTGATAGACGAAGGCAGTAGCATCAACATCCTGTACAAGGATACCATGGAGAAGTTAAGAATCAAGCAAAGACAGCTTCAGAGCAGCTGGACTGTGTTCCACAGCATTGTTCCTGGCCTTTCCTGCACACCAATCGGCAAGATCCTGATAGACATCCTCTTTGGAGACAAAGATCATTTCCGCCGAGAGCCAGTTTGGTTTGAAGTGGTGGACCTTGAAAGCCCGTACCATGCGTTGCTTGGCCGACCTGCTTTGGCCAAGTTCATGGCATTCCCCCACTACGCCTATCTCAAGATGAAGATGCCGAGTTCCAAGGGGATTCTGACAAAAGCCAGCGACTACAGAAAGTCGTCTGCTTGTGCGGCCGAAAGCAGTCGGCTAGCCGAGTCCCTGGTGATCGTAGTTGAGAAGCGGCTTCTTGATTGGGTTGTGGCGATGGTCGCCCAACCCCAAGGAGTCGGAAGCTGAGGGTTCGTTCAAGCCGGCCAAAGAAACGAAGAAGATACCCTTGGACCAGGAACACCCAGAGAGGTACACTGTCATAGGTGCAAACCTTGACAGCAAATAGGAAGGCGAGCTTGTCGATTTCCTCCGTGAGAATCGAGACATCTTCGCATGGTCCCCTAAAGACATGCCAGGTGTACCGACGGAATTTTCCGAGCACCAGTTACATGTCCGATCTGATGTGAAGCCCATCAGGCAGCCCTTGTGCCACCTGTCAGAAGAGAAGAGAAGAGTTGTTGGAGGAGAGATAGCCCGGCTCTTAGCAGCGGGCTTCATTATGAAAGTATATTTCCCAGAGTGGTTAGCAAACCCGGTCCTGGTGCTGAAGAAGAACAAGTAGTGGCGGATATGTATTGACTACACAAGCCTCAACAAAGCCTGCCCCAAGGACCCATTCGCTCTGCCGAGAATTGATCAGGTGATAGACTCCACAGCCGGATGCGAGCTGCTGAGCTTCTTAGATGCATATTCAGGATATCACCAGATCAAGCTGAACCCGGCTGACAGACTGAAGACCGCCTTCATCACGCCGTTTGGAGCCTTCTGCTACCTGACCATGACGTTCGGCTTGAGAAATGCCGGTGCCACCTTTTAGTGTTGCATGCAGAAGTGCCTCCTCAAGCAACTCAGCAGAAACGCCCACGTCTACGTTGACAATGTGGTAGTGAAGATGGAAAAGCATGGAACACTGCTGGAAGACCTCAAGGAAACCTTTGAGAACCTACGCCGAATCCAAATCAAGCTCAACCCTGAGAATTGCGTCTTCGGAGTACCAGCCGGCCAACTCCTTGGCTTCCTGGTCTCTGAACGGGGCATAGAGTGCAACCCTGTAAAGATCAAGGCCATCGAAAGGATGGAGGTACCCAGCCGACTGCTAGACATGCAAAAGTTCACCGTCTGCTTGGCGTCCATCAGCCGATTCATCAGTCGGCTGGGCGAGAAGGCTCTCCCTTTATACCAGCTCATGAAGAAGACGACCTTTTTTGAGTGGAACCCCAAGGCGGACGAAGCTTTTCTCCAGTTGAAGAAAATGTTGACTACTCCCCCTGTGCTGGTGGCTCCGACTCCTAAAGAGCCCATGCTCCTGTACATTGCCGCCACCAGCCGGGTAGTCAGCACAGTCATTGTAGTTGAGTGCAAGGAGGAAGGCAAGGCGCTACCTGTCCAGAGACCGGTATATTACCTGAGCGAAGTACTGTCGACCTCCAAGCAGAACTACCCCCACTACCAGAAGATGTGCTACAGCGTGTAGTTTGCCGCCAAGAAGTTGAAGCCTTACTTTCAGGAGCATCCAATCACCGTGGTTTGCACAGCCCCACTAGCCGAGATCATCGAAAGCCGAGATGCTTCTGGTGGAGTGGCCAAATGGGCCATTGAGCTGGCTCCCTACACCATCTACTACCAGCCCCGCACTGCCATCAAGTCGCAAGCACTGGCCGACTTCCTCGTCGACTGGGCCGAGACCCAGTACCTGCCGCCAGCGCCCAACTCCACCCATTGGCGGATGCATTTTGACGGCTCCAAGATGCGCACCGGCTTGGGAGCCGGCGTTGTCCTCACTTCCCCCAAAGGCGACAAGCACAAATATGCTCTGCAGATCCATTTCGCCGCCTCCAGTAACGTCGCTGAGTATGAGGTGCTCATTCACGAGCTCCGGCTTGCCAAAGAACTTGGCATTCGCCGGATCCTGTGTTATGGCGACTTCGACTTAGTGGTCCAGCAGTCATCTGGCGATTGGGACGCCAAAGATGCAAACATGGCGAGCTACCGTTTCCTTGTACAACAACTCAGCGGATATTTCGAGGGGTACGAGTTCCTTCACGTGCCAACAAATGGCAACGACCAAGCAGACGCCCTGGCACGAATCGGCTCCACCCGCCAAGCAATACCATCTGGCGTCGCCCTTCAGCGCCTCCTTAAGCTGTTTGTCAAGCCTTGACCAGAATCAGACTCCATCTTTGTGCCGGCTCCCCCTGAAGAAGTCGGATCCGACTCAAGAGCCCCAGCAGACGGCACGAGAATTCTTACAAATGGCTCCAAGAACGCCGCAGTCGAAGCCGGCCCGGGGACTGCGGCGACCAGTCCGAAGACTCCAGAATTCGGCCCGGGGACTGCTCTAGTCGGCCCAGGGACTTCATCAATCCAGCAAGCGGCCGCGGATTCCAGCCCGCCGCCTCCCAGCCCAGTGGCTCTCGTCCAAGTCGCAGTACTGGCAGTTGAAGAAATAGCAGCACCCTCATGGGCCCAGCCCATCCTCAAGTTCCTAGTGAGCAAAGAGCTGCCAACCGATGAAATCTTGCCTCGGCAAGTACAACGCCGAGCGGCAGCCTACACCATAGTCAACAGAGAGTTGGTCAGGCGCAGCGTCACTGGTGTCTACCTCCATTGCGTCGAGCCAGATCAAGGCCAAGCAATTCTCCAAAGACATCCATCAAGGCGAGTGCGGCCACCATGCGGCTTCAAGAGCACTCGTTACCAAAGCCTTTCGACACGGTTTCTTCTGGCCAACTGCCCTAGAAGAGGCCAAAGAATTAGTCCAAAAGTGCAAAGGGTGCCAGAAGTTCCGCTCCAAGCCACATCAGCCGGCTTCCACACTCAGGACTATCCCCATCGCCTGACCCTTTGCGGTTTGGGGCCTGGACATGGTGGGACCATTCAAAACAGCACGAGGCGGCCTAACACACTGACTTGTCGCGGTGGACAAGTTCACCAAGTGGATAGAAGTAAAGCCCATCAAGATGTTGAATGGTCCGACTGCAGTGACTTCCATCGCCGACATCACGACTCAGTACGGCATACCGCACAACATCATGACCGACAATGGCACAAATTTTGCCAAAGGTGCCTTGGCCCGTTTCTACGCGACACAGGGCATCCGACTGGACTTAGCGTCCGTTGCCCATCCACAGTCAAACGGCCAGGTAGAGCGAGCAAACGGCCTCATCCTGTCTGGCATCAAGCCTCGACAGGTCGAACCACTGGAGCGTTCGGCCGGCTGTTGGCTTGATGAGTTGCCAGCCGTCCTCTAGAGTCTGCGCACGACTCCAAACAAGTCAACTGGCTTTACACCTTTCTTCCTCGTCTACGGTGCTGAAGCCGTCATCCCAACGGACATAGAGTTCAACTCTCCGCGAGTCACCCTGTACACCGAGGATGAAGCAGAAGAAGCACATCAAGACGGTGTCGATCTGCTGGAAGAGGGCCGGCAGTTGGCACTCAGCCGTTCCAGCATCTACCAGCAGAGCCTGCGCCGATACTACAATAGGAATGTCAGGCCGAGATCTTTCCAAGAGGGCGACCTTGTGCTCCAGCTGATCCAGCGAACAGCCGGCCAGCACAAGCTGTCGGCGCCATGGGAAGGCCCCTTCATTATCAGCAAAGTGCTGGGCAACGACTCCTACTACCTGATCGACGCTCAGAAGCCCCGAGCACGCAAGGGGGATGACTCTGGCAAAGAGACGGAATGACCATGGAACGAAAATCTTCTCCGAAGATTTTACAGTTGATGCAGTCTGTACCATGCTACCCTTTGTATTAAAGTACCAAGACTTCGGGCCCCCCGAGATGAGCTCGGGGACTGCCCTTTTTGTTATCTGTATGATAAGAATTATGCCTTCGAGTATGCTACTCTTTGTTATGCCGCTTGGCACCAGGCTCGTCTAGTCGGCCCAGGGACTCGCCGCCTCGCGCTATGGAATGCTTCCTGCAGTCGGACAAGTAGTGTGTGGTGCCTAAGCCGTCTCATGTCAGAAGCCGCAGCTTGCAGAGCGACTGTTTGGTGGGCATGAGTAAGGAAGAATGGGCGCCCACACGAAAAATGGCTAAGGACTCAAAGCATAAACTTAGCTTAAGCCGGCTTCCAGCCTCTCTTAGCAAAGCCGACTCTTGACTAGTCGGCTTGCCGCTTTCTATCCAACTTGTTAAAAAGACTCTAAAAAATGGCCAAGTACTTGCCTTCCCAAAGTAGCCAAGCACTTGATCCAGTGGCAGTCCGCAAAACGGTTGTCCGACTGGCAAGGCGGTGACTAAGGGAAGGCGGCAAAGGAAAAAGCCAAAGGAGCAATGAGAAAGGAAAGATAGGATTCAGATAAATATTTACATAACATAGGCCCTTGGCCGAATCTTCAAGCAGAAGTTCAAAATACACCCTGCGGGTGGAATTGTTCGAATTAACAAGTTCTTCAAAGACTACTAAAAGCCGATAAAATGAAGGCATGATGGCAGCCTAGGAAGCGGTAGACGGGTTCAGAGGGTCGGAAGAGACGGCGGTGTCAGGCGCCGGGGCGGCCGGCCAGACAGTCTCGGCTTGATCGTCTCCGGCGGCAGCCGGCTCGGTCGGACACGGCTCGTTGCTGGAGGCGCGGTCGAGATGGGGCTGGTCGCCCGCTCCATCTTCTGGCGCCTCTGTCTCACCTCCGTCCTCCTCCTCGCCTTCCTCCTCGGCACTGGAACCGATCACCTCCGCCGACTCCTCGTCATAATCCGGGTTCATCCCGAACCACTCCGGCGGCGCCTCCCCGCCGTCTTCAGCACGATCAGCGACAAAGACGCTGGTGTCTGCGTAGTCGGCGATCGCCACTGCACGCGCGACGAGGGCGTCTTCCACAGCTATCAGCTCCGCCTGGGCCTCTGACCGGAATTTGGCTAGCCGGTCCAGGTCCAGCCCTGGATACCATGCCTTTACGAATTCCAAGGCCCGGCACGCTCCAGCCTGGGCCGAGGAACCCTTCTAGGCCTCAAGACGACCAGCCGCGACCTCCAGCCAGTCAGCAGTCCGACTGGGAGTGTGCAGTACCTGCATGTCTGGCCACAGGGCAGCAACCGCCTGGGCGCCGGCACGTTGAAGCCGGCGCAGCATCCGATGGGCCGGCCGCAGACGAGCCTCGATGCTCAGAAGCTGCTCATCGAGGGTCCGGGGGGCGTTGGCGGTGAACTCCGCACCATTTACCCTCCGCGCCTCGCGATCAGCCTCGATGGCCTGAGTGACCGCCTGCGAGTGGCCAGGGAAGAAGTCTGCCAAGACGAAAAAAGAAGCAAGTCAAAAAATCAGGAGTCAGCCCGACCCATAGTCAGCAGCTCAAAGAAAGAAAGAAAGTAAACAGACTCACCGTCGACGATGTCCTCAATCTCATGGAAGCCGGAGGTCAGCAGTGCCTCCTTGTCGGTCCAAGAGGAGCGCTCGCTCTCGAACTCAGCCAGGAGAGCAGTCTCTTTCTCCTTTGCCTCGTCCTGCGCCTTCTTGAGCAGCTCCCTTTGCTCCACCAGCTGTGCAGCCAGCAGGTCACGCTCTGCGGCGAGCTTGCTGCACTCCTCCCCCTTGGCATGCAAGGCGGTGTTGGCCTTGCCCAGCTGCTGCTGAAGAGTGGCGTTGGCCTCTGAAGAATAAAAAGGAAAAAGACGTTAAGTCATAAACAAAGAAGGTCACCGGGAAGACCCGGCCCGACTGCTCAGCAGTCGGCCCGAATCTCGGGGACTACCGCCCATGGGTGCGCCAGCGCGCCCCCGCGAAGAAGAAGAAGGACTCACTCCGGCTCTTCGACAAGTCGGCAGTCCTCTTGCCCAGCTCCTCAACATTGCGGTTGAAGCCAGTGACGCAGAGGTTGTGATACTCCTGTTATAAGAATTTTAGACAAAGTTAAATATTTGGAACTCGCCAGATGGAGTTCCGAGCCGCCTTCTTAGCATCCGACCCGAAACTCGGGGACAACACCCAGTGGGTGCGCTGGCGCGCCCCCACAGAGCAGAACAAGGAAAAATAAAGTCAAATAAGAAAGCATACCCGGACGGCTGCTCGCGACACCAGATGCGCCTTGGTGCAGTTCTGGATGGCATCACCCTCGGCTCGCAGCTTCTCCTGAACGTCCAGAAGCGCCTGGTTTAGAGGACCTATGCCGCCTCCTCGCACCCACCCAACGGGCGTGGCACTTGTCGCCTCGGCGTCTAGGATGGCCGAGCTGGCGGCGCCGATCTCCAAGGGGCGTGGCTCCAAAATCGCCTTCTCAAGGCGGCGGCGCGCTGGCGAGGCGACTTAAAGGAGCAGCTTCGCCACAGACTCGTCCTCAGTCGGCGGCACTGGCAGGCCCGCTGGTTGTTTACCTCGCGCACTCCCAGACGGTGGCAGAGGCGGTGGTGGCGGCATGGCCGTGTCCGACATGGAGGCCCAGCCGCTTTCCTTCTCCATGATGGGGTTCTCACCGCCGGCTTCCCAAGTCTGCCCCGTGAACTCCGGGGGCGGCTGCGCGGAGCTCAGCGGGATGACGAGCAACGCCGATTGGCGGTGCGCGGCCTACTTAGCTCGCCGCCTTGCCGCAACAGCGGCTTCGGCCTCATCCAGCTTCCTCTGGGCGGAGGCTGCTGCCCTCCCGGCCTCCGCCTTCTCCAGGCGGGCGGCTTCGTCCTCGTCGCGCTTCTCCCACATGTTCCGCTCCGTCGCCTCCCGGAGGTCGGCGGTGGGGTCAATCCGCCGAGTAGTGGCGGACGTCTCTGCCGACCCCATGACGGAGGTGGCGGCGACCCTCTCAAATGTAAGGGGAGCCCTGAAGCAAGGAAGGCATGTAAAAGATTTGGACAAAATCCACCAGTAGAAAACAAGACAAAAGGCGGAAGCACTTACGTAGAGACCAGTGGCGGCTTTTTCACTTCCTTACGGAAGTAGTTGGCTTTCGCGACCGCCTCTTCCCGCTTGGTCGCGGCGGCCGCCCCCTTGAACTTCTTCGACTGACCGCCAAGCAAGGTCGGCCCGGCCCAGCGCCTCTTCGCGCCGCCTTGACCATCCAAGCCGGCGGAGGAACTCGCGCCCGGCTGGCCGACCTTTGGTTGGTGGCGCGGGGCAACTTGCCCCGCGGCGTCGTCATCAGGCCAGTCAGCAAAGGTGGCCGAGGGCCTGAAGCCTCCTCCTCCTCCTCCTCCTTCAGCGTCGGCCTCCATCGCCGCCGCCCCCAAGTCAGGCTCGTCGACGTTGCTCTCTGCCCGGTCGGAGACGAACTGACGGGCCGGGCCCGTGGTGCCGGCTGAAGGCTGGATGAGGGGGTTCTGACTCGAAGAAAACCAAAAAGATCAGAAGTCAGATTCGGCTGCAAAAGAAGGCAGAAGAAGAAGAGAGACGACTTACGGCAGGCGGGGGTTGGCGCGTGAGTACGGCTCCTTGCCGAAATGCCAATCTCCGTGTCCGCCACCTCTGCGTGGGGCATGTCTTTGGAGCACATCCGACTAGGGTCCCAGTGGCCGCTCATGTGACAGATCAGATGAGGTCGGCCTTGGAGTGGGAGGACTCGGTGCGCCACGAAGGCGGCCGGTAGGTCGGCCCCGGTCAGACCCTCCGACTGTGCCAGCACTCGGAGTCGCGCGATGGCGGCGACACCAGCGGGAGTCAGCGTCTTGACCCGGTGGGACCAGCTGGGGAGCCTCCCAGCCGGTGCGCCGGCTTCGTAAGGCGGCAGATTGACCCAGTCGTCGTCTGGGGCGACGTTCTCCACATAAAAATAAGACCACTGCCACATCTTCACCGACTTAATCAGCGGAATGGTGGGAAATGGGTTGTCGGCCACCAATCTCCGCATCACGATGAAGGCACCACACTGGGCCGGCACGCCGGCGACGTGCGTGCCGAGCTTGGACTGAAAGAACTCCCCCCATAGCTCGATGGTGGGGAGAACGCCGAGGAAGCCTTCGCACAAGGTGGCGAAGGCAGCCAGCATCACGAGGTGGTGCGGCTGGATCCCGTGGAACTCCAAGAAGGAGCGGAAGAAACCGCTTGCCGGCAGCCCTAGGCCGCGCATGAGGTGCGAGCGGAATATGACCCACTCGCCCTCCTCCGGTGCCGGCGATATTTCCCTCGCCGGCGCGGTGCGGGCCTGCACTAGGTTCTCGCCGGGGAGGCGACCCGTCTTATGAAGGAACTCGATGTGGTCCTCGTCCACCTCGGAGCCATCCCACACGCCGGAGCGCATGCCAGGAGGTGCGGCGGTGGAGGAAGAGCTCATCGCTGTGGGCGTGGCGTGGTTCGGCGCGGCAGCGGCGAGAGGAAGAAGAAGCAAGAGGAAGTGAAGGGAGTAGGGGAGATGGGCACACGTGCTCCGTTGCCCCCCTTCTCCCGCCTACTTATAGGCTCGTGGGCTGAGAAGCCGATGGGGCGGGCGTGGGATTAACTGTGCCCAGGACCCCATGCCCCCCATGATTTACCACACGAAGTAACTGCGCGCAGTTACGACGTGGGAACCCCAACCGTCCGCACGACCGCAACAGATCCATTCGCGTGCCGAGGCGCGGTAGTGGCGGGCCCCGCCTGACAGCCTGTCCCATCGCGCGCATGGGTGGGCAGACTGACCCTGCCGCGTGGCGCCACGCGACGGGTCCGCAATGGGCGGCTGCCTGGAAGCTTATCAGGCACACTGCCTGGATCCCGCTGCGACCTTCAAACTCTTTAAGGGGCAAGACGGCCTTCTGCAAGTCCGGCTCTAGCCAGTCGCCCTAGAGGAAGACGGCGAGCAAGGTCCAGATTCCACCACCAGAAAGATGAAACTATTGAGGCTCCTTGACATGTCTCCCTTGGCGCCTCACCAGCTTCGGGGACTACTGTCGGAGTAATGGGCCACGGGTAGGCTAACCCAAGCCCCTGAACCTTTCAACATCGGGGCGGGCTGCGCCCCTCAAGACCCCACGATAAAGAGCCGCCTTCCGGGAGTCGGGGGCCTATCTATACGGCCCAGAGACGGCGGGTCCCACACGTCAGCGGGGGTGCAGAAGACGGCAAGAGCGCCACAAGACGGACCCGTTGGGAGTCGGCCCCCGGGAGTCGGCCTGCCCCTCCCAAGGGCCCTGCACGCCATTAACCAGACAAGACGGGGAATGGCAACAGTGATCGTCCGTCAAGCGGCGGCACTGTTGCCACGACCCCATGACCAAGCCAGCGTCATTAGAAGCACGGCTACAGTACCGGGCCTGTCGGCAGGGCCCACCAGTCGGCGGGCCCCAGCAGTCGGCGGAGAAGACGGCGGCCTGAGAGACAGACGACTGGGACCCGCACCCAGCCGGATTACCATTGTATCCCTGAGGGGCGGGCCTATATAAGCCCCCAGGGCACCCATGCACGGGGGATCGCTTCCTTAGCACTAGACCAGATCATATAGGAAGGAGAGAGCTAGCCTTGCATTCTCCTACCTCCATGAAACAGCTCAAGGAGCAACCTTGTACTCACTTTGCCATAGTGATCATGCGGAGACCCCGCATAGCAGCAGTAGGGGTGTTATCTCCACGGAGAGCCCTAAAGCTGGGTAAGATCCGCCGGCGTGAATGTATTCACCTCATCCCATTTCCAGGCACCGGCGATGTTCTACTCGCCCCCACCATGATAAGCCATCCCTTGGCATATGTCGCACCAACACCCGACACTTTACTGCCAACATCCGCGGAGACTTGATCTTCGACGGATTCGAGCCCATGCCAGGCGCGCCGAACGGTCACGACGAGCATGACTTTGATCTGCCGTCGGACATTATTCGGGAGATCGCGCCTGCAGTGGCGCCAGGAATCAATCTGGAGTGGATCGTGCCTTCCGAGGGCGGGTGGATGGACCCCGCTACAGAGGCTGCACACTCATCGGCGTCGGAGCGGAACACTGATCCCACTTCCAATGAGGGTGGTGTCATCGGACCCTTGGACTCATCTCCGGCTACAGGATCCGAACCGCGTGCGTCCGTGCCTATCGAATCGGATTGGGCACCCGTCATGGAGTTCACCGGCGCGGATATTTTTCAGCACTCACCCTTGGGTGATGTGCTGAACTCATTACGGTCTCTTTCCTTGTAAGGAGATTCTTGGCTGAACTATGTCTGGATCGAGTGGGGAGCGGACGACCAAGAAATTCGTCCCCCACCCACCACCCACTTTATAGCCACTGTCGATGACTTAACCGATGTGCTTGACTTCGACTGCGAAGACATCGACGGTATGGACGACGATGCAGGAGAAGAACAGGAACCACCGCCTATAGGGTGCTGGACAGCCACCTCATCATGTGATATTTACATGGTGTACACCCCTAAAGAAAACAATGGCGATGAGGCAACGGAAGATAACGCCTTGGGGAAGTAGTCTAGACACCGGCGTCATCGGCGCCGCTCCAAGCCCCACCATAGCAAAAATAGTGATACCGGCACAAGAGATAACAATCCGGATGGTGCCGAAGACGAAGACAATCCTGCCCAGCCAGGCTTCGAGTAGGCCGAGCAAGAGGATGGGCAAGCTAGCCCTAAAGAATAGGCAACTGATGGAGAATCAAAGGACGATAATTACATGCCTCTCTCCGAAGACGAAGTGAGCCTTGGTGATAAAAAAATCATTGTGCCTGAGGATCCGTCGAGCAGGAGAGCTTCAAACACCGGCTTATAGCCACTGCAAAAAGCCTGAAGAAAAACCAGCAACAGCTTCATGTTGATCAAGATCTGCTAACTGACAGATGGACCGAGGTCCTGGCTGCCGAGGAATACGGACTCGAGTGCCATAGCAAAAGCTACCCAAAGCGCAGGCTGCTACCTCAACTCGAGGAGGAGGCTTTAAAGCCCGCGCTACTAGCGCATGATGCGGCTGACCGGCCACCCCGTGGCCACGACAAAATGGCGTACCGGCTCGAAGTCCAGACCGCACCCCGTGGCCAATCAAACAATAACACTAAGGCTTGGGGCTACACGAAGGACCTGCGAGATGTATTGGAATACAAAGCAGGACAGTCAAGATCGACCTACGGATCACGGTGGCGTGCCACAAGACGTGACGATGACCGTCACGCTGGAAACAATAAACCAAAGTCCGGCCGGGACGAATACAATAGACCGAATTCATTTGAACCACGTCGGGATGTATCCCGGCATAGAGGCGCTGCACACCCCCTATGCTTCACTGATGAAGTTATGGATCACGAATTCCTAGAAGGGTTTAAACCCGTAAACATTGAATCATATGATGGCACAACAGACCCCGCGGTATGGATCGAAGATTTTCTTCACCACATCCACATGGCCCGCGGCGATGACTTACATGCCTTAAAGTACCTACCACTTAAGCTCATAGGACCGGCTCGGCATTGGCTGAATAGCCTACCAGCAAGTTCCATTGGCAGTTGGGAGGATCTGGAAGACGCGTTCCTTACGTGCGACCACCGGATGCTGATGACCTAAATCACATAACCTAGTAGCCCGGAGAGTCAGCCAGGAAATTTTGGACTCGGTTCCTAACTAAAAAGAACCAAATTGTTGACTATCCGGATGCCGAAGCCTTAGCGGCCTTCAAGCACAACATCTGCGATGAATGTCTCGCCCGACATCTTGGCCAAGAGAAGCCAAAGTCCATGGCAGCCCTCACGACACTCATGACCCTCTTCTGCGCGGGCGAAGACAACTGGCTGGCTCGCAGCAACATCACACCCAAAAACTCAGGCGATTCAGACGCCAGGGATAGCAACGGCAAGCCGCGACGGAATAGACACAAGCGTCGCAATAATGGCGACAGCGCCGAAGACACGACAGTCAATGCTGGATTCAGAGGCTTTAAATGCGGACAGCGGAAAAAGCCATTCAAAAGAAATAGTCCGGGCTTGTCTAGTTTGGACCACACACTCGATCGCTCATGTAAAATTCACGGCATTCCCGATAAACCAGCCAACCACACCAACAGAGAATGCTGGGTGTTTAAACATGCCGGCAAGTTGAAAGCCGAAAACAAGGAAAAGGAGCTGCATAACGACGACGAGGAGGAGCCCCGACCACCGAACACGGGAGGACAGAAGAAATTCCTTCCCCAGGTGAAAACAGTGAATATGATATACGCAACCATATCCCCAAGCGGGAACGAAAGCGTGCACTAAGGGACGTCTATGCGATGGAGCCAGTCGCCCCAAAATTTAACCCATGGTCCTATTGTCCGATCACTTTGATCGCAGGGACCATCCTACCAGTATCCGTCATGGCAGTTCAGCCGCATTGGTCCTTGACCACATCATCGACGGATTCCATCTCACACGAGTCCTCATGGACGGTGGCAGCAGCCTTAACCTGTTCTATCAGGATACAGTGTGCAAAATGGGCATCGACCCCTCAAGGATCAAGCCCACCAAAACCACCTTCAAGGGTGTCATACCCGGTGTGGAGGCCTGTTGTACGGGCTCAATCACATTGGAAGTGGTCTTCGGATCTCCGGACAATTTCCGAAGCGAGGAGTTAATCTTCGACACCGTCCCCTTCCGCAGTGGCTATCATGCACTGCTCGAACGAACCGCATTCGCCAAATTCAATGCGGTACCGCATTATGCATACCTCAAGCTCAAAATGCCGGGACCTCGCAGGGTTATTACAGTTAATGGAAACACAGAGTGCTCGCTTCGCACAGAGGAGCACACCGCGGCCCTCGTGGCCGAAGGACAAAACAACCTTCTTAGGCAAACAGCCAATTCGGTGTTAAAGAACCCGGGTACCATCAAGCGAGTCCGGAGTACTCCACAACAGGATCGTCCGGCACGTCCAGAGCTCGACTAGCAATTCGGCCTCCGCCCTAGTCCCAGTCAAGCAGTGACATTCGTTCCACGCGTACACAACTACGCACTTAAAATACCCTGGGCATAGGAGGAGGCACAGCCATGACACAGTCCACAATGCGGTTTGACCACCCCAGGACCCACGCATCCTTGTACCCCTTTTTTCTTTCAGGTATCTATCTTCAGGAGGCTCTTCCGAAAGACTGGCTATTGGACACATTGCGGGACGGACACACCAGGAGGACAAGAAGCTTTGGCGTACGAGGGAATCCTCAGGTGGGCTCTGATAATGATCGTTATACCTGTTTTACATACCCACCTACTGCCCGCTCCTGGTCAGGATGTGTCAAATAGTCCTATTCTTCTTATCGCACTACTTGTATATGTATGCTTTGACGTATCATTTGAGTAACAAGGGAAAATAGTATATAGCGTCAGCTTGCTATTATGTTTATTTACCCCTTTTTTCTTTACTGCTTATTTATTATAACCGTGCATTTTGGCGCGACCAGTTTGCCAGGGGCTTCAGTACCCCATAAACTGGCAAGACAAGTCCGAACACTTTTGAAAATGCGGCACCCCGAACTTATAGCACTAAATGCATCAGCTCCGAATCATGTCTTGGGTCAATAGTTGGGTTTGCCTGGCTCCTATGTTTTGGTACCTTACGTTCCACTATATCGGCCAAGGCAGCACAGGGAGAACTACTGCGATTGTGTCCCGGTTCTTCCGGACGAGCACCTCAGTAGAGAAAGCCGAAAACGGACTGTCATGATAAGGCGAGAGCTGGTCGCTGTTCAAGAGGTCTCAAATCCATAAAGATTTTTTCCGCTTCAGGCGAGGAATCGGCCTTGTCCGATTTAGGCGTGTATAGCGCCCCAAGTCCGGCTTTCCGGATACTAGGGGCTTTGCCAAAATTCAAAATTGTAGACTTCTATGGCTAAGTGAGGGCGATAAAGCCGTATAGTCTGATTGCCTCGTTCGTGGCGGTAAACACCTCCTTAAAAGGACCAAAAACTTGGATAAAGAGTGTTTATATTTATCCCGAACACCCCAGTACTAGTTACATGGGGGCGGAAGCCGACGACTGGCCAATGCTCAAGATTTTTTAAACGGCCGCACAGAAGGTAATATTTTAAATTAACAAGCGCTACATAGAGCACATGAACTAGTTTTCATAATACATGATGACATTAGTACATTCATTCAAATATCACATCCTTCATACATTCATCCGCCACAAGGCGGGCACCCTTAATGACATTGTCATAGTACTGTTCGGGGTGGCGATGCTCCTTTCCCTTCGGCGGCCCCTCTGTCACCAGCTTCTCGGCATCCATCTTCTCCCATTGCACCTTCGCACGGGCCAAGGCCCTGCGTGCACCCTCAATGCAGACGGACCAATTAACGACTTCAAGCTGCAGACAGGTATTCACCATCCATTTGACCAAGCCGAAGTAGCTGTTGGACAGGGGCTCGCCAAGCCACAGCCGGACTATGAAGTCCTTCATGGCCAGTTCGGCCGCCTTGTGAAGTTCGACCAATTGCTTTAGCTGGTCGCTCAAGGGCATCAGATGTTCGGCCCTAATATACTGGGACCAAAACAGCTTGTCCGTCGAGCTTCCCTCCTTAGCCCGGTAGAACTCTGTTGCATTAGAGATGCTGCATGCAGATCTGCGAATGCTCCTGGAGAGCTCCGAATTCAGGTAAGTAAAACGAAAGTCTCCTTCACATGCTTGCTTTGCATAATGAAAGCCTTACCCGCAGCTATCTTCTTGGCCGCCCCAATTTCCTGGAGGGCCTTCTGGGCTTCCGCCTTGGCGTCTAGTGCACTCTGACGGGCCTTCGCAATCTCTGACTCTTGCATCTTGGAGTCACGCTCCAAGGACTCGAATTTTTTGATGAAGTCCTCAAGCTCTTGCTGGACCTCATCAACTCGCGCCTCTTGTTTTTCACGCTCGGTGCTCTCCTTGGCCGCTTTGTTTTCGGCCTTGGACAACGCCTTCTTAAGGGCCGCCACTTCGGTCGTGGCCCCTAGTAAAATTTATCGAGCCGCCTCTTCACGAGGCTGAGCTCTTCTTCGGCCCGCCCGAGGCTCTGCCTCAGTCCGGAGACCTCTGCAGTGGCGGCGGTGGCGGCCAGCGGTGACGCCTGCTTATTCACATAGACATAATATGATTAGACTCCTGGGAATAATATTTGATCCTCTGTTCGGCTTCTCTACCCGAACACCAAACAGAGCATCAGAGGCTACTGTCTACAATGTGATACTTTCTCATAATTTAAATTACTTACCTCAAAGCCTGTCAGGAGGCTGCCGCAGGCTTCGGTCTATCCACTTTTGGTGGACTGAACCTTCGCAATCACCGTACTCATAAGAGTACGGTGTCCTTCATCAAGGGAAGCGCTCTGAAGCGCTTCCACCAAGTTATCCGATGCCTCTAGATGGACAGAGGTCATCGGCATAGACGGCTCGCCCCCCTTGGCAGGTGGTTGCCTGCCTAAATCCGGAACCACTGGAGGTTCCAGCGTAGTATCTGGCTGGGGGCCAAGCCTGCCGCGCCCCCCCTCTTCCGAATCCATGGGGATCTCCCCCCCCCCCCATGAGCCCGGCATCGGTAGTCTCGCCTTGAGGCGTCTCTAGGACTACCTCCTCATGGCCTGGTATCCTCTGAGATAACACCTCGGTGTCATCCGCGGGCCGGGGAGTGGAAGCCGTCGGGCTGCAGTGGCGGCGGCGGCGGCCAGCGGTGACGGCTGCTTATTCACATGGACATAATATGATTAGACTCCTGGGAATAATATTTGATCCTCTGTTCGGCTTCTCTACCCGAACAACAAACAGAGCATCAGAGGCTACTGTCTACAATGTGATACTTTCTCATAATTTAAATTACTTACCTCAAAGCCTGTCAGGAGGCTGCCGCAGGCTTCGGTCTATCCACTTTTGGTGGACTGAACCTTCGCAATCACCGTACTCATAAGAGTACGGTGTCCTTCATCAAGGGAAGCGCTCTGAAGCGCTTTCACCAAGTTATCCGATGCCTCTGGATGGACAGAGGTCATCGGCATAGACGGCTCGCCCCCCTTGGCGGGTGGTTGCCTGCCTAAATCCGGAACCACTGGAGGTTCCAGTGTAGTATCTGGCTGGGGGGCCAAGCCTGCTGCGGCCCCCCTCATCCGAATCCATGGGGATCTCCCCCCCCCCCCATGAGCCCGGCATCGGTAGTCTCGCCTTGAGGCGTCTCTAGGACTACCTCCTCATGGCCTGGTATCCTCTGAGATAACACCTCGGTGTCATCTGCGGGCCGGGGAGTGGAAGCCGTCGGGAGCGAATAGTTGTTCATCTCCGACGAGATCAAGGACCCATCCGAGGAGGATAAGTCGCTGTGGGCTTTGGATGGACTGCACAAGCAAATCTTGACATAATAAGAAGCCATAAAGCTAAAACATGCAAGAAGTATCCTGGCATACGAATACTTACGACTTCGCTAGGGGCTTGGCAGTGGGTAGCCACTCCTCCTCGCTATAGGCAGCGGTTGTGGAATGGTCCAGAGGGAGGGTCCTTCCCTTCTTGGACCCTTCGGCCTGCCCGGAAGGGGCGACCTTCCTTTTCCTCTCCCCCTCGGTTTGGGGGAGAGGGTTTTCCTCCTCCTCCTCATTGTCGTTGAAGGAGTGCGCCTTGGTGTCTTCGAACGATGAGTCCGGCACCACCTTGCGCTGGAGGCTTTTCCTGGTCCCCGTGGCCTTCTTCTTGGCCTTCTTCTCCGACACCTCATAGGGAGCCGGAACCAGCATCTCCATCAGGAGAGTGGTTGCTGGATCTTCAGGTAACAGAGCCGGATAGTCGATCCGCTCAGCCGTCACCACATATTCCTGTTAGAACAGTACGGTGGCTTAAGTTCCTCCCACGAATATACTGAGGAAAGGCACATCTTGCAAAATGTAGAATGCTTACCGCATTGGCGTGGCGCTTGGCGCTGAGTCTGCGGTCCTCGGAGGTGGGAGGAGGAACTTCGCTAGCCTTGAACAACACCTTCTAGGCGTCTTTGTGCATCGTGTCGAAGAGCTCTTGCAGTGTCTGGTGCTGGGCTGCGTCGAACTCCCACAGGTTGAATGCCCGTCTTTGACACGGGAGAATCAGGCGAAATAGCATAACCTGGACCACGTTGACAAGCTTGATATTCTTGGTTATCATGTTTTTGACGCAGTTCTGGAGTCTGGTCAGCTCTGGGGATGCGCCCCAGGCTAGGCCCTTCTTCTTCCAGGAGGTGAGCCGCATGGGGATGCTGGATCGGAATTCGGTGGCCGCCACCCAGTTGGCGTTGCGCGACTCAGTGATGTAGAACCACCCCGATTGCCACCCCTTCACGGTCTCTGCAAAGGAGCCTTCGAGCCAGGTGACGCTGGGCATCTTGCCCACCATGGCGCCTCCACACTCCGCCTGCTGGCTGGCCACTATCTTCGGCTTCACATTGAAGATCTTCAGTCACAGGCCGAAGTGGGGCCTGATGCAGAGGAAAGCCTCGCACACGACGATAAACACCGAGATGTGGAGGATGAAATTAGGGGCCAGATCATGAAAATCCAGCCCGTAATAGAACATGAGCCCGCAGAGAAATGGGTGGAGGGGGAGTCCCAGTCCGCGGATGAAGTGGGCGAGGAACACGACCCTCTCGTGCGATCCTGGAGTCGGGATGATCTGCCCTGCGTCCGGAAGTCGGTGCACAATGTCTGCGGCCAAGTATTCGACCGCCCGGAGCTCTGTAATGTCCTCCTCCTTGACGAAGGAGGCCATCCACTTGCCTCCTGATACGTCTCCAACGTATCTATAATTTTTGATTGCTCCATGCTACTTTATCTACTGTTTTGGACTATATTGGGCTTTATTTTCCACTTTTATATTATTTTTGGGACTAACCTATTAACCGGAGGCCCAACCCAGAATTGTTGTTTTTTGCCTATTTCAGTATTTCGAAGAAACGGAATATAAAACGGAGTCCAAACAGAATGAAACCTTCGGGAACGTGATTTTCTCACCGAACGTGATCCAGGAGACTTGGACCCTACTCCAAGAAGTAACAGAGGCGGTCACGAGGGTGGGGGAGCCCCCCTAGGGCACGCCTCCCTACCTAGTGGGGCCCCTGTTGCTCCACCGACGTACTCCTTCCTCCTATATATACCTACGTACCCCCGACAGTTAAAAAACGGAGCCAAAAACCTAATTCCACTGCCGTAACTTTCTGTATCCATGAGATCCCATCTTGGGGCCTGTTCTGGAGCTCCGCCGGAGGTGGCATCTACCATGGAGGGCTTCTACATCAACACCACAGCCCCTCCGATGATGTGTGAGTAGTTTCCTTCAGACCTTCGGGTCCATATCTAGTAGCTAGATGGCTTCTTCTCTCTTTTTGGATCTCAATACAATGTTCTCCCCCTCTCTTGTGGAGATCTATTTGATGTAATCTTCTTTTTGCAGTGTGTTTGTTGAGACCGATGAATTGTGGGTTTATGATCCAGCTTATCTATGAATAATATTTGAATCTTCTCTGAATTCTTTTATGTATGATTGAGTTATCTTTGCAAGTCTCTTCGAATTATCCGTTTGGTTTGGCCAACTAGATTGGAAGTTCTTGCAATGGGAGAAGTGTTTAGCTTTGGGTTCATTCTTGCGGTGTCCTTTCCCAGTGACAGCAGGGGCAGCAAGGCACGTATTGTATTGTTGCCATCGAGGATAACAAGATGGGTTTTTTATCATATTGCATGAATTTATCCCTCTACATCATGTCATCTTGCTTAAGGCGTTACTCTATTTTTAACTTAATACTACAGATGCATGCTGGATAGCGGTCGATGAGTGGAGTAATAGTAGTAGATGCAGAATCGTTTCGATATACTTGTCTCGAACGTGATGCCTATATACATGATCATTCCTAGATATACTCATAACTATGCTCAATTATGTTAATTGCTCAATAGTAATTTGTTCACCCACCGTATAATACTTATGCTCTTGAGAGAAGCCACTAGTGAAACATATGGCTCCCGGGTCTATTCTCATCATATCAATCTCCATTACTTTATTGCTTGCTTTGTTTTTATTTTGCATTTTACTTTTCACTTTTCATCTCTATACCAAAAATACCAAAAATATTATTTATCATCTCTACTAGATCTCACCCTCATAAGTGACCGTGAAGGGATTGACAACCCCTAATCGTGTTGGTTGCGAGTAGCTATCGTTTTGTGTAGGTACGAGGGACTCGTGCGTTGTCTCCTACTGGATTGATACCTTGGTTCTCAAAAACTGAGGGAAATACTTACGCTACTTTACTGCATCATCCTCTCCTCTTCGGGGAAATCCAATGCAGTGCTCAAGAGGTAGCAAGAAGAATTTCTGGCGCCGTTGCCGGGAAGGCTCACGCAAGCAAGTCAACCATACCAAGTTCCCATCACAATCCCTATCTCTCGCATTACATTATTTGCCTCTCGTTTTCCTCTCCCCCACTTCACCCTTGCCGTTTTATTCGCCCTCTCTTTCCCAATCTCCTCCTCTCTTTCCCGTTTGCCTTTTTCCTCGTCCTTTCTGTTTGCTCGTTTGTTAGTTTGCTTGCTTTTCGTCATGACTAGTCTCTTATCCACTCCTATGTCTCCCGAGTTTGAAGTTCTTCACTTCAAGCAAAGGCAAGGAGAAAATTTAAAAGATGCTTGGTATAGGATGATGGAATCTTATCGTAAGTGCACCCTAGAGGTGAACTATAGAATTTTTCTTCGTATTTTTTATGTTGGGTTAAATATGACGTATAGACAACTCTTGGATTGCATGGCCAAAGGAAATTTCATTGAGATTGATCCCAGTATTGCGCGTGAAATTATATAGGGAATAGTGGGAACACTACCCCAAAAGGGAGGATCTCATCCTACCCAGGAAGAAACCCAAGTGTTTGAGAAGATTTGCGAAGTAACAAATTTTTTACAAAAATCTCTTGAGCCTCTTAAAAGTGTTAGCGGAAATCTTCACCGTATGAATATGTTGATTACTCTTTGTAATAAGCGGTTGGATTCTTTAGATCTAAAAATTTCCGAGTATGAGGGGAAGCGGGAAGAACCCCCCCGGATTCGAGCATTACTCCGCTAAAAAAACTAAAAACCAAAGATGGCAATACCTAGATCTATCCTTGCTTTTATGCCTAGCTAGGGGCGTTAAACGATAGCGCTTGTTGGGAGGCAACCCAATTTTTTTTTTGCTTCTGTTTAGGAATAAATAATCCATCCAGCCTCTGTTTGGATGTGGTTTCATCTTTTAATTAGTGTTTGTGCCAAGTAGAACCTATAGGATAACCTACGATGATAGTTGATTTGATTCTGCTGAAAAACAGAAACTTTGCACGCACGAATATAATTTTGTTAAATCACAGGAACGTGATTTTGTGTTGATTCTTTTTGATGCTGTTCAATAGAAAAATTGTCCAGGACTTCCTATTTTGGTCGAATTTTTGGAGTTCCATAAGTTTGTGTTAGTTACAGATTGCTACAGACTGTTCTGTTTTTGACAGATTCTGTTTTGCGTGTGTTGTTTGCTTATTTTGATGAATCTATGGCTAGTAAAATAGTATATAATCCATAGAGAAGTTGGAATACAGTAGGTTTAACACCAATATAAATAAAGAATGAGTTAATTACAGTACCTTGAAGTAGTCTTTTGTTTTCTTTCTCTAACGGAGCTCATGAGATTTCAATTGAGTTTTGTGTTGTGAAGTTTTCAAGTTTTGGGTGAATTCTTTTGATGGATTATGGAACAAGGAGTGGCAAGATCCTAAGCTTGGGGATGCCCATGGCGCCCCCAAGATAATCCAAGGACACCAAAAAGTCAAAGCTTGGGGATGCCTCGGAAGGCATCCCCTCTTTCGTCTACTTCCATCAGTAATTTACTTGGAGCTATATTTTTATTCACCACATGTTATGTGTTTTGCTTGGAGCGTCTTGTATCATTTGCATCTTTGCTTGTTAGTTTACCACAATCATCCTTGTTGTACACACCTTTTGAGAGAGCCATACATGAATTGGAATTTGCTAGAATACTCTATGTGCTTCACTTATATCTTTTGAGCTTGATAGTTTTGCTCATAGTGCTTGACTTATATCTTTTGAGCGTGATAATTTTTGCTCTGGTGATTCACTTAGATCTTTTAGAGCACGGTGGTGGATTTGTTTTAAAGAAACTATTGATCTCTCATGCTTCACTTAGATTATTTTGAGAGTCGTTAATAGCATGGTAATTTGCTTGAGTTTAATATACTTGGTGTTCAAGATATGTGAAACTTTCTTTTGAGTGAATTGAATACTAAGATAAGTTTGATGCTTAATAATTATTTTGAGATATGGAGGTGATAATATCAAAGTTGTGCTAGTTGAGTAATATGAATTTGATAAATGCTTGTGTTAAAGTTTGCAAGTCCCGTAGCATGCACGTATGGTTAAAGTTGTGTAACAAATTTGAAACATGAAGTGTACCTGGCTTGTGCATCCCTATGAGTGGCGGTCGGGGACGAGCGATGGTCTTTTCCTACCAATCTATCCCCCTAGGAGCATGCGTGTAGTACTTGATTTTTGATGACTTCTAAATTTTTGCAATAAGTATATGAGTTCTTTTGACTAATGTTGAGTCCATGGATTATACGCACTCTCACCTTTCCGCCTTTGCTAGCCTCTTCGGTACCGTGCATTGCCCTTTCTTACCTTGAGAGTTGGTGCAAACTTCGCCGGTGCATCCAAACCCCGTGATATGATACGCTCTATCACACATAAACCTCCTTATATCTTTCTCAAAACATCCACCATACCTACCTATCATGGCATTTCGATAGCCATTCCGAGATATATTGCCATGCAACTTCCATCATCATCATCATGACATACATTACTTTTGTCATATTGCCATTGCATGATCATGTAGTTGACATCGTATTTGTGGCAAAGCCACCATGCATTATTTTTCATACATGTCACTCTTGATTCATTGCACCATCCCGGTACACCACCGGAGGCATTCATATAGAGCCATATCTTGTTCTAAGTTTCGAGTTGTAATCCTTATGTTGTAACCGATATAAGTGTGATGATCATCATTATTAGAGCATTGCCCAAATAAGAAAAAGAGAGAAAGGCCAAAAAAAGGAAGGACCAAAAAAATAAATAAAAAGTTTGAGATATGACTCACGCTCATAGTGCTATATTCCATTCCACCCATATTGCTATATCCATGGCTCACACTCATGTATTGCGTGAAGGTTGAAAAAGTTTGAGATTATTTAACTATGAAACAATTGCTTGGCTTGTCATCGGGGGTATAGAAGTTGGGAACATCTTTGTGTGACGAAAATGAAGCATAGCCTAACTATATGATTTTGTAGGGATGAACTTTCTTTTGCCATGCTATTTTGAGAAGACATGATTGCTTTGATTAGTATGCTTGAAGTATTATTATTTTTTATGTCAATATGAACTTTTGTCTTGAATCTTTTGGATCTGAATATTCATGCCACAATTAAGAAGATTTACATTTAAATTATGCCAAAGTATCACTCCGCATCAAAAATTCTTTTTTATCATTCACCTACTCGAGGACGAGCAAGAATTAAGCTTGGGGATGCCTGATACGTCTCCAACGTATCTATAATTTTTGATTGCTCCATGCTACTTTATCTATTGTTTTGGACTATATTGGGCTTTATTTTACACTTTTATATTATTTTTGGGACTAACCTATTAACCGGAGGCCCAGCCCAGAATTGCTGTTTTTTTGCCTATTTCAGTATTTCGAAGAAATGGAATATCAAATGAAGTCCAAACGGAATGAAACCTTCGGGAACGTAATTTTCTCACCGAACGTGATCCAGGAGACTTGGACCCTACTCCAAGAAGTAACAGAGGCGGTCACGAGGGTGGGAGGCGCCCCCCCCCTAGGGTGCGCCTCCTACCTCGTGGCACCCCTGTTGCTCCACCGACGTACTCCTTCCTCCTATATATACCTACGTACCCCCGACAGATCAAAAATGGAGCCAAAAACCTAATTCCACCGTCGTAACTTTCTGTATCCACAAGATCCCATCTTGGGGCCTGTTCCGGAGCTCCGCTGGAGGGGGCATCTATCACGGAGGGCTTCTACATCAACACCATAGCCCCTCCAATGAAGTGTGAGTAGTTTACTTCAGACCTTCGGGTCCATAGCTAGTAGCTAGATGGCTTCTTCTCTCTTTTTGGATCTCAATACAATGTTCTCCCCCTCTCTCGTGGAGATCTATTCGATGTAATCTTCTTTTTGCGGTGTGTTTGTTGAGACCGATGAATTGTGGGTTTATGATCCAGCTTATCTATGAAAAATATTTGAATCTTCTCTGAATTCTTTTATGTATGATTGAGTTATCTTTGCAAGTCTCTTCGAATTATCCGTTTGGTTTGGCCAACTAGATTGGTAGTTCTTGCAATGGGAGAAGGGTTTAGCTTTGGGTTCAATCTTGCGGTGTCCTTTCCCAGTGACAGCGGGGGCAGCAAGGCACGTATTTTATTGTTCCCATCGAGGATAACAAGATGGGTTTTTTATCATATTGCATGAATTTATCCCTCTACATCATGTCATCTTGCTTAAGGCATTACTCTGTTTTTAACTTAATACTCTAGATGCATGCTGGATAGCGGTCGATGAGTGGAGTAATAGTAGTAGATGCAGAATCGTTTCGATCTACTTGTCTCAGACGTGATGCCTATATACATGATCATAACTAGATATACTCATAACTATGCTCAATTCTGTCAATTGCTCAATAGTAATTCGTTCACCCACCGTAGAATACTTATGCTGTTGAGAGAAGCCACTAGTGAAACCTATGGCCCCCAGGTCTATTCTCATCATATCAATCTCCATTACTTTATTACTTGCTTTGTTTTTACTTTGCCTTTTACTTTTCACTTTGCATATCTATACCAAAAATACCAAAAATATTATTTATCATCTCTATCAGATCTCACCCTCGTAAGTGACCGTGAAGGGATTACCAACCCCTAATCGCGTTGGTTGCGAGTAGCTATCGTTTTGTGTAGGTACGAGGGACTTGTGTGTGGTCTCCTACTGGATTGATACCTTGGTTCTCAAAAACTGAGGGAAATACTTACGCTACTTTACTGTATCATACTCTCCTCTTCGGGGAAATCCAACGCAGTCCTCAAGAGGTAGCACCTCCCGCTCCGGACATGTTTGACTGTGCGGAGAAGGTGAGAATTGGGGCGCTAGAGCTCGAGCGTGCGAGAATGGATGAGCGAAGAAGGAAGGAGGCATGGTTGAAAGAGGAGAATCCTTATCTCTTTATAAAGGCGGTAGAAACTGTGCGCCTCCCCGCTTGCCCGTTAAAATCGCTTATTTCCCAAGCGCCACGATTGATGGCGCGGTTGGGTTACCCATACCCATATTGATGAGAATCCCGTGATAAGGGGGCACGATCTCTGCTTCGACAAGACGTGTCAAGGAAACCACCTTGCATTGCGTGCAGTAGTGGGTTGAGAAAAACGGTTCGAATAATGACCGGACCATGGCGTGATGTCATGCTGTAAAAAGCTGTCAGCAGATTAGATTTGTGGAATATTATACTCTCTACGGTTGTATGTGGAATTTGTTTTGCAGAGCCGGACACGGTCCTTGTGTTCCAAATCTTTTATGAAGTATTCGGAGAAGGAACCCGCCTTGCAATGCCGAAGACAATCTGCGCGCCGGACTCATCGTCATTGAAGCCTGGTTCAGGGGCTACTGAGGGAGTCCTGGATTAAGGGGTCCTCACACAGCCGGACTATATACTTTGGCCGGACTGTTGGACTATGAAGATACAAGATTGAAGACTTCGCCCTATGTCCGGATGGGAGTCTCCTTTGCGTGGAAGGTAAGCTTTGATATTCGGATATGTAGATTTCCTTCTCTATAACCGACTCTGTGTAACCCTAGCACCCTCCGTGTCTGTATAAACCGGAGGGTGTAGTCCATAGGAAAACAACAATCATAATCATAGGCTAGCTTCTAGGGTTTAGCCTCTACGATCTCGTGGTAGATCAACTCTTGTAATACTCATATCATCAAGATCAATCAAGCAGGAAGTAGCGTATTACCTCCATCGAGAGGGCCATAACCTAGATAAAACATCGTGTCCGCTGCCTCATGTTACCATTAGCCTTAGACGCAGAGTTCGGGACTCCCTACCCGAGATCCACCGGTTTTGACACCGACAGGGGGCACTTGATGGGGAGAGACTGGGGCTGAGCCCGTCGCCCCCATCAGCTCCATCGGGAGATCGGGCGCTGCGGGAGAGGGCGGAGCAAGCAGTTCCGGGACAGCGAAGATGCCAAGGGGGGGTCGTCGGAGGAGCGGGGCGAAGAAGCCAGGAAGACTTCACTACTAGGAAAAGGGCTATAGATGATATGGACACTAATGGCGCACCAGACATGTGGTGCGCCACTACTATATACTAATGGCGCACCATGTGTGGGTGCGCCATTAGTGTCCAAATACTAATGGCGCACCACATCCACGGTGCGCCACTAGTAACAATTGTTTGTATTTTTTTCAAAACTAGTAATGGCGCACCAGGGGATAGTGCGCCATTACTAGTTAAACTAGTAATGGCGCACCACATCCACGGTGCGCCACTAGTAAATTTTTTTCATTTTTTTAATTTTTTTTTCAAAACTAGTAATGGCGCACTATCCATGGCGCACCACATCCACGGTGCGCCACTAGTAAATCTTTTTCAAATCAATTTTTTTATATTTTTTTTCAAAACTAGTAATGGCGCACCGTGGGAGTGGTGCGCCATTACTAACTTGGCCCAAAAATTCCACCAAATGCACCCCTCCCCCCCCCCCCCCAGACCGCCTTTTCAGTTAAAAAAAATAAAAGAAAATGGTGGAAATGTCAATAAAATAAAAGAAAATAAGTTTCCCATGTGATATGTGGTCTAATTGTTGGGAAAATTTACAAATATGAATTTCGACTTTATTTGCAAAATCTCTCTGAAATTTGTAAAGTGGGCATAACATTTGTATACAAACTCGGATTAAAAAGTTTTTTATATGAAAAATCATCTACTCGAAAAGATACATCCGAATTTAATCGGGGGAACTTTGTTAAACATTTTCAAAATCCTCAAAAATCTAACAGAAAAAAGTTACGGGGCTTTCAAGATCTAGAAACAAAAAAATTCAAAAAATTTCAAACTTACTAGTGGTGCACCGTTTGCTAGGTGCGCCACTAGTAACAGGAAAAAAATGGTTTCGAATTTGTTTTTGGAATTTTTTTTAAAAAATAATATGTAATATGACCGGGAAGTTTGAAATATTTTTCAAAATTTCATCATACTCATGAATATGAACAAAGTCCTAGACATCAACAAGGTTTAATAGGATTGATATGATAGATATATCAACAAGTGCCTGTTAAGTGAGGTGGTGCTGGGGTTGGATAGAAGTGCGAAGTTAAGTGTGCTCGGGCTGGAGTACTGTGAGAATGGGTGACCTTCCGGGAAGTTTGACCACTTAGTGCGATTTGACTTGAGATTAAGCATATTGACCCGAGATTAAGCCATAGTGACCTGAGATAAAGAAAAAAACGAAAAAAAAATTAAAAAAAAAATTGATTTTTTTTTTGAAAAAATATTTGAAAAAAAATTGTTAGTAATGGCGCACTTCTATGTGGTGCGCCATCACTAAGTCAGACAGTAATGGCGCACTGTGGGCTAAACTAATGGTGCACCAGGCAGTGTGCCATTAGTATCTGGTATACTAATGGCGCACCTGTGGTGCGCCATTAGTAAAAAATTCTAATGGCATGGTGCTAGTGGCGCACCTGTAGTGCGCCGTTACTAGGTAAAACAGGTGCGCCACTAGCAGGCCTTTTCCTAGTAGTGCTTGAAGACTAGCATCCGAGGCGTCAAGGCCGTCTTCAAGGGACGGGGGAGCCGTAGCATGGGAACGGCCCGCCCTGGCAGTCGGTGCAAGAGGCTAGTCGTGGGGGGGGGGGAGGCTGTCCTCGGAGTCGTCATCGTCCTCGTCCGAGCCAGAGGGGTGGCCGTGATGGGGGTCTCGGTCGCTGCGATGGCCTGCGGCTCCTCCCCCATCTGTGCTGCTCCCCAAGAAGCTGTTGTCGATGCGGGGGCGGCCAATGTGGTTGGGAGGCTCAGGAGAGATATGGAGGTCAAAGCCCTGGTTGTTGAAGAACACTCAGATCGTGGCACGGAGTCTGGAAGAGTCGAAGGATTTGACCTTGACTCGTACCTCCTCCTCCTTGCGGAGGGAGAGCTCGTCGACCACCACCACCTTGCCAAGGATGCGGGACATGTTCCGGATGACCCGCTCGGAGCGGGCGATGTCCGGGAGGCCACCAATGAGGATCCAAGCCATGTCTAGGACCGCGACCGCCAAGGAATCCCGCACCGGCATGGAGATGTCAACCACTAGCTTATTGACGGCTAGGGTGATGTCTCCGATGCGGGTGCCGTATCCATGGATGATCACGTCCGGGAAGACGACCGAGAACTGGCCTCCAGCCAGCATGGTGACCTGCCAATCCCAGGTGCAGTGGAAGAGGTGGTTATGCTTTTACTTTGCTATCTCGGTTACGGGGCAATCGCATGGATTATCTCCTCCTGTGACTTTATTTCCGGATAGGGCGGTCATGGTTGCGGCCACGTAGATGGTCTTAGGATGGATCGCTGGATGTACTTCGAGTTTGTTGCCTTTTTGCTGGCGTGCCCTGATGGATTTTACCAAGGTCCAAGGTTGATTTCTGAATTTTGCAGATCATCTGCGGCCGTGTACGGAACATTGCTGGCCTTTCCTCTGACCTATCTGCAAACAGAATTATGCTAGACAGTAGTAACAATTCATTTTTAAAAAGGTACATATATAACTGTGTCGTCAGTCGATTTCCCATCAAAACACGATGGTCAATTTGGATCCGGAAATAAAATCCACGGGATGATGACGTCGGCGGTCCGATGATGATTGCGCCATGAAAAAGGTTTCCACGGTGTCAGGCAATACAAAGCAAGGCGCACTGTCCAGCAACCGATCCTTGAAAATGTGTTCAAGACTAGTACTATTAGCATGGTACGGGAGTGCATGCTCTGAGCATATTTAATTCAAAGTAATGGCTCACGCCTTAACACTTGATTTAAAGAAGGAGAAGAAAGACTTCATGGGCAGCACGGCCATTGGAGACCGGATTTGTTGCCGTATTGTGTATGGCTTTAGGCTAGCCATAGTGGGAGTAACATAAGTAGTAACATAGATGCCACATAAACAAAAAAGATGACGTGTCATGTAATTAAGGAGGAGAGAGACAAATAGAGTAATATAATATGTTACCATCACATAGCGGTTTCCAATACAAAATGAGTCTACAAAGCAATAAATGAAAATATGCATGTTACTACACCTATGACACTTCCCATTATGAAGGTGGTAACATTGACTAGTAACATATGTATGTTACTAGTCTAAGTTACTCCCCACTATGACTAGCCTTAGGATCATGGAACAGCCGTGGTCCCGACAACCCCCACACCTAATCCGGTGTTTTGGCATCGCCCATATTTGGCACTCCATTAAAATATTCATCGAATCCCGTTCTACAGCGAGACTCCGTTCTACGAATAAACTAGCAAATAGTAGTAGCAGTAATCTGTAAAAAGAAGGATTTGCATGAAACAGATCTAACTGTAAAAATATAACCTGATCATCCCATCGATTCGTGGCGATCACCCAGCAGACTCTCAATGAAAGCACCAATGTCGGTTCTATATCCGGCGTATCTCGTAGTAGGGGTCTTAAGCTAGGCGTCTTGGAGCGATGGTAACACATGGACACGGGATTTTATCCAGCTTCGGCTCTCTTGAAAAGATAATACCTTACATGATGATTTTGATTGTTTTCATATGGATGTAGTACAGAGTACATGTATCTACCACGAGATTGTAGTAATGAATATGAGAGGCCTATTGACTAGCCTGGCCTCCGTTTATATAAGACACCGAAGGCCTAGGGTTTTAGGAGAGTCCTTGTCTTGGGCGCCAAATCTTGTGGAGTCTTCCTTGTATGCAGCAGGGGCTGTCCGAACTGGCCCATGAATGAGCCGCCATGGGGGTCCTCGGCCCGATCCAGTTGGTCGGGGGACGACGTGGTGCGTACTCCCTGAAGGAAATATGCCCTAGAGGCAATAATAAAGTTATTATTTATTTTCTTATATCATGATAAATGTTTATTATTCATGCTAGAATTGTATTAACCGAAAACATAATACATGTGTGAATACATAAACAAACAGAGTGTCACTAGTATGCCTCTACTTGACTAGCTTGTTAATCAAAGATGATTATGATACCTAACCATAGGCATGTGTTGTCATTTGATTGACGGGATCACATCATTGGGAGAATGATGTGATTGACATGACCCATTCCGTTAGCTTAGCACTAGATCGTTTAGTATATTGCTATTGCTTTCTTCATGACTTATACATGTTCCTATGACTATGAGACTATGCAACTCCCGTTTACCGTAGGAACACTTTGTGTGCTACCAAATGTCACAACGTAACTGGGTGATTATAAAGGAGCTCTACAAGTATCTCCAAAGGTACATGTTGGGTTGGCGTATTTCGAGAATAGGATTTGTCACTCCGATTGTCGGAGAGGTTTCTCTGGGCCCTCTCGGTAATACACATCACTTAAGCCTTGCAAGCATTTCAACTAATGAGTTAGTTGTGAGATGATGTATTATGGAACGAGTAAAGAGACTTGCCGGTAACGAGATTGAACTAGGTATTGAGATACCGACGATCGAATCTCGGACAAGTAACATACCGATGACAAAGGGAACAACGTATGTTGTTATGCGGTCTAACCAATAAAGATCTTCGTAGAATATGTGGGAGCCAATATAAGCATCCAGGTTCCGCTATTGGTTATTGACCGGAAACGTGTTTCGGTCATGTCTACATTATTCTCGAACCCGTGGGGTCCGCACGCTTAAGGTTTCGATGACAGTTATATTATGAGTTTATGAGTTTTGATATAACGAAGGAGTTTGGAGTCCCGGATGAGATAGTATGTGAGAGAGCGC